>WITN01001055.1:0-27508 GCA_015025155.1 Lactarius quietus
GTCGACTACATCAGTCGACAGCTACCTTTTATCCTATCTTGACTGTATGCCTTTGTCAGCGATACAGCCACTACTACTACTGCATGGTAACGTCCACTAATACAAACGCCACAACTACTACTACCATCAGTCATCGTACAGTAAGACTATCAGTAATCAACAAAGTAGAGATGAGTAAGATTCGGGAGCGATGCGTCATCCCGCTTACGAAGACCCACAACGGCGAATCGTGACAACCGTCACCCTCAGGCTCTAATATCTTCTAACGCCAGCACCACAGAGAAAGGCGAAGAATGCCTCGAAACCAACGGTGAATACAATGCCCGCCAATTGACGGTAAGCCCCTATACACTCGACCTTCGTCGCTAGTCTGACATAAGTCTTTGTCGGATGCAGCCCCCTCCCCCCCTTTCCCCTCACATACTCACGCCCTCTCGACACTCCATCGATTCACCATGCTCAAGCGCTCAAGTACAATATGCTCTGCCCACCCTGCTCAAAACGACTCAAAATATGGACTCATCGCCTCTCTTCGACTTAGTGGTGCACTGGGGCGCGACTTGGTGCATTTCGGTGTCACATCGCATTTCACATGCAAATCGATAGGAATCGTTTTATTCTATATTATCCTGCATGCGTTTTTATTTCTCAGTCGACGGGAATCGATAGCCATGTACACTAGAATCGCTTTGACTCGATTAATCGATTATTCATATTTTACATTCGAATGACATCGTTTTGATTCTGTTATAAAATGTGAACAAAGAATTGGAGCCGCGTCATTTCCCATCGATTCTCGCTCAAAGCGTCGCTGTCAGTCGATGTAAATCAAAATTTAATATATTCTATCTACTATATCAGACTTAAAAAAGATGTTTCGATTAATTTTGATCCGATTGATGAGAAGCGAAGGAAATCGACTAGAAATTATGTACTTCCCACTGGGGATTACTCCTGGCTACAGAACCACCGGTCTGTTTGTTCTCGTTGATCCTAAGGAAAGAAATATAGATTGCGCGAGTTAAAAAGTGTGTATGCCGGTGATAAGAAAGCTGAATTGTTCGCACATACAACTAACTATAAACACAACAGGAAAGAAAAGAACGAGCAAAAACAGATACAAGGAAAAAAAAACAAGTGTCATTGCAAATGATCGCTGTAGTTGCTATTGTTGGTTGTACAGATGGGCGGGGCGTGAATCGTCAGCGAAAGGAGGGTATAGCATATTTCACAGGACGACACGGTGAAACCAAAGATATGGCACGTTTCTTTCTCTCAAGCGTCGTCCAATGTCATGGTCATGGGGTCACACCGTTTCACTGTGCTAATCATATCCGACCCTTTCCGCACAAAAACGAGCTACGTCGTCGCCCCAGCATCAACGACGGGGAGAGAAGGAAAGAGGAAGCATGACGTACCATGTAAGGATTGGCTGTAGAGCCCGTAGTGTTCGCGAGTACCTCTTCCTTCGGCACGACGCTGACCTCCGAGTCATTATACTTAAACCACGAATCCGGGTTTTCAGGCAAATGACGCAAGTAGAAGAAATAGTGGCCCCACTGCGGCGTCGCGCCGCGATGTATGAACACGGACGTGAGCTCGTATACGGCCTCGTGCTCGTCGCTCCAGAGATCCTCGAGTTCCTGCTTCAGGCTCGCGATGTCCTTGTACAAATTGTCCAATTCGTCGTTGACGTAAAGATGCTCCGCTCTGATGTCTGACAGCAGCTGGTCGTCGAGCTCCGGTAGGTGTATCGTCTCTTGTAAGCCCTTGAGGATATCGCAGGTATTTCCGAGAGCTGACGTGAGATGTGTCGTGTGCTAGAAAAATTGTTAGCGGACGGATGATGTTCTGAGAGATGGCGCAAGAACCTGTCCATTTTTGAGTTGATCGATCCGATCGTGACGCTTGCTCAATTCTGAAAGGATGTCTTTCGAACGCGCCCGCTTGTTGGGGTTGGCGCTGTCCAAAAAGCGATCCAGGCAAATCGTCTCTTCGAACTTCACGTACGCTTGCGACTTCCACGACTGTCCAGTCTCGCGATCCCATTGCACTCTCTGCGACGACCATCAACATCACAAAAAAAAACTAAGACCCCCGCGCGAACGTACTTGAAGCTGTATCTGCAGGACAGGCGGAAGGTCGACGAGCGTGATCTCCATCGAGAGCGTGTTCGAATCCAGCTGCGCCGTCGAATGGAAATAGCTGCTGAGGCCGTCGTAGATATCGTATCCCTCGTCCGACACGCTGACAGGAAGTATAGAAAATATGTTTTCGGAATCGTGTGTTGACATTGCCCGCGCCCCTTCCTGTCTGGGCGCGATCAACCGCTGCCGAAGGGTCCCATAGAACAAACTGAGGTATGTAGGTTCGTGGATTCGCTATCCTGTGTTCGAAAAGGGAGGCCACGCACCGCTTCACCACGCTCAATTTGCCATCTTCGGACTCGTCCATCCCGTCGAACTTGAGCAAGGCAGTCTCGATCTGGAACACGCAATTGTCCATGCACTCCGAAACGTCGTGTTGTCGTCCTTCAAGCCCGACAATCCATCAGCGTCCGCCCAAACTGGCCAGACGGAAGTGAAGAAGAGAGGTGGGCAGCGCACCGAACATCATGACCGACTCTGACGTCTTCCTCTGCGGCAACGGTGGTTTCGCACCTGACTGAGCCGTCGCTTCAGCATCCTTCATCTCAACGTCCGTAGCAACGCCAGCGCCAGGGCTCGCGCTCAAGCCCGACGGGCCAGCGGCGTCGTCGGGGCTCTTCGACGAGATAATCACAAAGTTGTCGTGGTCCGTGACAGAGTCAATGGACATCCGGGATCCGACATCAGCCTCCTTATCCCGCGCGCGTTTGCCAAGCACAGACGATGACGATGCACCTGGAGAACCTACCGGAGATCCCGTGTCTGTCCTCGTAGTACCCGCGCCTGCGACGGGACCGGACCCGGCACGCGGAGCTGGCGCGTCTTCGACGAGCGTCGCGTCTGTGTCGTTCGATGAGTCGGTCGCCGTTTGCTCGATGTCGTCTTCCTCGTCCTTCGATGTAACGAGCGCGAGCTTTGCTAGCTCCATCGTCGGAGTCACCGAGGCGATGTCGGCATGTTCGAGGTGCCAGAAAAGCTTTGCGAGCTCACTGACGACTGCGGCCGCGTAAATCAATGATCGAATAGAGTAAGTGAGATAATGACACGAACACTTCTTTGAGCGCAGGATCTCTTTGCGCGTTACTAATCGCCCGCCGACACGGTGTCGTTTCAAGTCGTCGTCCGTAAGCTTGTCTTCGTCCATAGTTTTCCTAGACGAATTTAAGAGGGGCGCAACGGCGTCCCGGAGGTCCTTGATGGTATAGAAGTACTGTGGTGCGTCAGTCTCAACAACCGGCAAATATGCGAGAGGAAGTGAGGCCAACCTGTAGGAGCGAGTTTAAGTAGCATGTGTTTCCGAGCTGGTTGAGACCTCTTGGCCAATCTTGATGCGTAGCAGGGACCGTCTCTCCAGCTATAGCCCGATGTAAGTGTCGCTCTCAAGAGCGGCGGAGAAAGAACGACGTACGATCGCTGCCCGTCTCGAGGAACTTGCGTAAGCGGTCGCTATTCCTCATTTCTGCAATGACCGAGACCGCCTCGCGCATCCTATCCACCTGATTCGGCTGATCATCGACCTATCCCACGGCATCAACGACCCTCCCACTCATATACAGACCCTGTTTTCTATGATCCTGCGAAAAATGCGGGTGTGAGCGTGCATAATTACCGACCGAAATGAAAGTGTGTACATTAAGATCATTTCGAGAGCTATCAGCGCCGCCAGTTCCCCACTCTTATCCAGTGGCGGGTTCTCCACCTTATTCTTGACCAGGTCTTCGAGTAGGCTCGTGACCAGCCTGTATATGATTATCGATATACAGGCTGGTAAAGCGGGGCTTAAATTTCAATAGCGTTCAGTTGCCACAATTTTCCTAATATATTACGAGCGAAATCTGACCTGCCCTAAACTAAATACGGTCACATTACTTTGGATTGGCGCGTCGTATTAATTCAGGCGCGTCAATTTGAATCATGGTGTAGTAAGGTGCGTCGCTCGGTGGAATATATGCACATTTTCTCTGTCTCTATGCCATGGATGAGAGCGAAGGACCTGAGCAATCAGAAAGCAGAGGACTCAAGCCACTACAGTCCATACGGAAATTACCAAATGCACTGATGCACCTGGTCTATAGTGAGATGGTTCCCATGGAGCGTCGACTTCCCGAGGATTTCTGGCTACCATACACCGAGGAACAACAGGCCATTGGTCTTCGCGCATCTTTGTTACTCTGGTTCCACTTGGGCTTTCGAGACCTCCCTCGAGAGTTTCAACTGACGGCAACAATTGCTATTATGTCTGGGCAGGATTCTCTCATCGACGTCGGTACTGGGGCAGGGAAGACTCTCTGTATGGTTCTCCCTTGCATGATTTCTCCGGATACTCTGGCTATTGTATTCTCGCCACTCAAGCGGCTGCAGGCTGTTCAAGTCCTCGCATTTTCTCGATACCAAATCAAGGCGGTCGCAATCAACGAGGACACTCCAAATGACCAGAATCTCTGGAAGGTCTGCCCATCTCGGTTAATTCTCTCGATTGTCAGTGACATCCTTGATGCCTCAGGATATACGGAACGGAGTATATTCTGTCCTCATTGTGCAACCTGAACAGCTCTTCATGGCGAAAGGACATCTCCCTCGGCTTGCACGTCTTATTGCTGAAGATCGGCACTTCTCTAGGCTTATTCAACGGGTGCATGTAGATGAGGCACATTTCATTTATACTGCTGGGCTCAAACACTATGGTCTTGAACCGTTTCGATCGGCCTGGGGTCGACTTGGCGAGTTTCGTATCAAAATCGGGAAGCAAGTGCCCATGCAGGCGCTTTCTGGGACGCAGCCGCCACATATCAAGGCCGCAATAACAAAAAGCTTGCTATTTGAAGAATCTCAGCTATGCTCAATAAACCTCACAAGTAATCACCCCAATATTGTCTATGCCACTCATCCCATTGTTGGCGAACTATCAGACTTTCGTAACCTAGACTTTGTGGTCCCTCGTCCTTACCCTGCTGGCCGGAGCCTCCCTAAAACAGTGGTATTCCACGACAGCGTTGAGCAGACTTCAGAGGCCGCCTTATACAACACTCGAAGACTTCCCGAGGACCTCCAGAAAAAAGGACTTGTCATGCATTACCACGGACTCATGTCCAAAGAGTATTTGACGCGGGTGTACAAAGACTTTAGCAACCCACATGGTCAATGTAGAGTGCTCCATGCAACTGAAGGCGCATCCACAGTACGTATATAGAATCCATTTGATAGCTCACACTTATTGTCATTGGCAGGGACTGGATATCCCAGACATTGAAGTTGTCATTCAATATGGGATCACTCGTGATGTTCCGACGACTCTTCAGCGATGTGGCCGCGCTGGCCGCAGTCCGATGGGCAAGGCAATCTTCTTGCTCATGTACGAGCCATGGGTAATGAAAATCAACTGCAATGCTGTCGAAGCTGAGGCAGTATCTGACCCGGACCACCCGAACGTGCCCGAACTCACTCAGCATTCCAAAAAGCAAGCCCGTACTGGTGTTGCCATGATCAAGGTGGTCCAGCTCGAGCAGAAATGCCTGTGCCAGATGTTTGCTGCTTATCTCAACGATGTGGCATGTGACGGTATGTATCGGCGACACTGTCTTTGTCTGTCTTGTGTGCTGACAGACACAAAACTCAAGCACTTGATTTTACCGCAGGATGGTGTTGCAATCGACACCTGGAACCAATTTTCAGTTGCGTAACTACTTCAAGGGTCGCTTACTTTATCAAGATCCTGAAGACTCAAGGCTCTATTATGGAGATGAGGATGACCCTGAGCGAGAAGAGATCATCCTGCCGACACGTAAAAGACAAAAGGGTGGTGTAAAGGTCCGCGCAACTGATGAGCGCAAGATGCTAATCAGCAGACTGTTGGCTTGGCATGCTGCCACCCATTTGAACGATCCCCTTGCATCCGTACGGCCACCAACATTTATTATTGACAACAGGGATATCAAGATAGTTGCTAGACTACACCCATCTAGCATCACAAGTTCCGAGCAACTTGTGACAGTGCTGGGACAAACACGCGAATGGCAGAACAACTGGGCCCACCAAATCCTCAAAGTCATTAATAAATATGACCGTGAGCTTGACGATCGCCGCAAAGAAGAAGCAGCTCAGTCTAAGGCTCGGCAGAAGCGGATAAAACAGAACAAAGATCAGGTCAAGTTTACTGAGGTAACCAACAATACTGAAGAACGTATACGGCAGGACGTTTTGAGGCGACATGCAGCTGCAATGGGGAAGTCTCAGACTAGTTTGGAAGGGGGCGAAAACATTCCCATTGGCAGTAGTTCTAGCTTGAGGATCCCAGGTTCTAAATAACTAAGACGTTTTATTCTACCATCACCCATCAGAATCATCGCTATCTTCTGCATTGACTGTGAGATTAACTTGTGGCAGTGAATTGGACTCCTCGTCATACTGCCGCCCCTCTACCATAGCTTGTATCTTACGATTGAATGTGTTTAAGGTTGAAGACTTGAGTTTTGCCTCTCCCACAGACAGGATGTTCAGTACCGCTTTGGCCTTCGCATTACCAGGGCGATCTGCAGTGAACGAGTGAAGCTCCTCTTCTCTCACTTTCCTTGCAACACGGTGGACGAGGTGATCAGTCTTCGGGTCCTTGTGATTAGTACCTTGGTATGCTGTCTTCATGGCCAAGGCGACCTGCTTCTTGAGCTTCTTCAAAATGTCAACTGCGGCTGAGATGTTTCCGAGCCGATCCCAGGTTGACTGAAGGCCCTTGGCTTGTAACAGGACCTAGGACTAGTAAATCCACGAAACTGACAATGTCAAGACTTACGCACCTTAAGTTCACCAATCAAATGCTCAATGTTGAGGTCAATTGGCATAGCATGGCCTGTGAGCCCTGACACATTTACCAGCATGTTGTCACGCATGATATCCCTGCACAAACCTCATCAGTACATATAAATATCAGAGACTTGAAAGAATATTGACTTACGCAAACTCTGGCGTCCATACATACTTCAGATTGTGTATGAAGTGCAATATCTCTGTACAATAGTTGTTACTCCCGGCTCCCCGAAACATCATGGCCAGTATGGGTAACATGTCTTCGATGCGTCCAATATCGCCATCCGAAATTGCACGGACTAGCTCAGTTACATAGAGGAGGTCATGGCTTAGCAAGCGGAGGTTTTGGTGGGCCCGGTCTCTGTCTGGATCCAATGGCAACACAGTAGGGACTCTTGCTGCTGTGTTGGAAGGGCCTTCATACAAATCATCATCCCATTCCGAATCACTGCTCCCATAGTCGTCATCCAGGAACTTGTCATTGAGTGGGTCCGGTGTCATCATTGGTGTGGCATGTTTCAGCAGAATGTCTCCACTTATTCTGAGCAGATCCTCTGCCAGTGGCTCTGCAGCAGCGAACTCACGGAGGTCACCATATCCGCTCTCGCTTCTCCATGCATTTAACAAGACACCGTCTAGAATTTGAGTGAGAGCCGATAGAAGAGTATGGTAGTCAGGATGATCGCCCCCAAGACGGGTCTTCTCAAGGAGAGCAAAGAAATATGACAAGCTTCCAGTTTGCGAAAGAGACCCACGGTGCACATGCAGCAGAGCCCAGACCAGGTTGAGACATAAATGAAAGAGCCCAAAACCCAGCTGAAAGACCTCACGTCGTGTCCAGGGGCATACATCACGAGCCCGGAGAACCTGTCCAGAGCGTATGCGCGAGTTGGTCAATTGGTCATTGAAACTAGGGACAGCAAATTCAGAAAGGTCTTCACAAGCCCGTCCTAATTGGGTGTGATACACATCATCGTGGTAGAGCAAGTTTCCATGAACTGTAGCCTCTTCAATTGTCGTAGCACGAAGTGGGAACTGCTTGGTTACGTAGCCAGATGGCATGGGGCGGCGTAGACTATTCTGAAGTGTAGGGTCTGTCGCATAAGATTGGAACGCGGGACAGTACTTCAGTAGCACCCGAATGATAGCAATCTTGAGTTGGAACTGAACTGAACTCAGTTGTTGATCTGTGGGACAAATGTCGCGATAGAATTGGAGGCCCTGTACACTCCTGAAGCGCTCCATTATAGGTGCCAGTCGCATGTGCTCGGGATTGCCATTGCGGACTTCATAGAGCAAGCCAAAGGTGCCTGAGGTTACTTTTGAAGGTCCAGATGGTCCACGCTGTTCCACGAAGATTGAAGTGCTAATCTGGACATTGTCATAGCAAAAGACATGGATCCCAGAGCCAACCCCAACCGCCACTTGAATACAATGATCTGCAAGAGAAGATATGTTGTTCAAGACAGACGTATAGCTCAAAGAAAGGCCACATCGATGCAGTGCCTCGATAGTCTGCCGCGAACAACCAGAACTCCAGAGAAAGAGGCCAAACTGAGCAGGAAAGCCAAGTGCACGACCAGAGCGATGGTAAGAGAGCTGTTTCACTAAGATGTTGCACATCTGGCATAGAATATCAGTAATCAAAAGATCGCAAGGTACTCAAACGCATACAGATTTGGGCTGTTTCTTTTTATTATTTTCCTTTGCCCGAGATGTCTGAGCCGCGTGAAGGAGGACCGCTGTCAGAAAGGGTGCTTGTTCACCCACATTCGCAACCGTCCATGACTTGATGAAGTCCGGAGTGATAGCAGAGATGCCGGGGAGAATCTCCCCCTTAGTAATGGTGTCCATCTCCTCACCAATAACCTCGCATACAATCTCGAGAGCATGCGGTCGCACCCATGACCAAAGTTTTTGTTTACCGGCGTGAGTCATAAGAATAGAGTCAAGAATTTTTGGAAGTCTGCTATTACTGGCTTTGTAAAGCTCGTTCCGATAGCCAGCGTATTTGGGATTATCGTCGTCGAGGACATCAAGGATGAGGTCAAACGGACTTATCCGCCCGCCCTTGAGTATGGCAAGGGCTTTCGTGATTCTCTCCGCACGCGATATCTTTGAAGGAAGGGGTCTGACATCCCCTCTTGTTATGGAAGGGTCAGATGAAGATGTAGAGCTATAAACGATTTATTGGCGTCCGAGATTTAGATAAGTACAGAATGAGCTAACATAGTGCCTGCGTCTATCTGAGTTCTCGACTGATTCCTCCCAATACGTGTGGCCCCTCCTTGCAGCCCGACCTCGAATGGCGACCCAAGAATAGAGTTTGGTGTCATAGGGGGCTGAAATGCGAGCTGAGCGATACTAGAAATGGGCTGACTTGACCCTGCGCCGCCCAGAGAGCCATGAGCCTCAGCCAGAGTAGTACCCGAGAATTCTGAAGTTGAAGGCGAGGCAAATGACAAAATTTCACCCTCAAATCCAGAGACAGTTCGCCTTGGAGCCACGCACTTAGATTTAGAAATAGCAGAGGCAAGAATGTCTTCAGAGGAACGGGGCAGCATAGTGAGCGCGTACAAAAGTGCATATATTCTAGCGTACAAGACTCAGAGATCCAAAAACGTGACTTAGTTTAGGGCAGGTCAGCATTGACCGGTTGACGAAAAGGGAAAGAGCATGGGAACTGAACGCCATTGGAATTAAAGACCCGCTTTACCGGTCTGTATATCGAAGGTTTACCCTCATATACAGACGGTCACCGGTCTAGTCTTCGAGTAGCTTCACCGATATGACGCCAGGAATCACGTGCGATGCGATTACGTAGAACGAGCACTGGCAACAGACGTACAGATCCAGCAGATCGCCCTCGTCATCTTCGCTTTCGACTTCGACTACCGCTTGTACCAGCTCAGCCATCGCTGTAGTCGGGTCGTCGCCCCGTGGAGTCATCCTGCGATGGCGAAGCTTGGACCGTTCTTCGTGCTCCCACTCGCTCGCATTGAACGGGTGCGTGAGGCGACGCGCATCGACGGCGCGCTCGTATGCGTGGAAGTGGTGCGTGACGTTAGCCAGGCCGAGCGCCTGCTCGCCGTCACTGACGCACGAGTTCGTCGACCGGCGGCGAGAATGGTACGGGAGGAAGCCTTTGAAAGAATTCGCAAGGGGGGGGGGGTGCATAGAAGACGATTTCCATATGAGGAGGACCCATCCGTTATGCTTCCGGCAGTAGTACGCGTTCGGGTGAGGGACGGCCGTATGGACATCCTCCGCAGTGGGGAGCCAGGTAGCAGATGACTGTGCCGAAGTGGGCGCGGATGACGAGCAGCCATGTAAGGAGGGCCCGCTATCCGAGGATCTGTGCCGTTTTGGTGACTCGGATTGTTCGGGTTGGGGCGGCGCAGGGACAGGAGGGGGCGGTGGTTTAAGATCGGGGGGTGTCACGGAGACAGAGAAGAGTGTGTGCTCGGAATTGTGAAGTTGGTCTGCAAGTACCGGAGGAAGGATGCCTGGGCCAGGGCGGGCGTTGAACTCGCAGACCTGCGCATCCCACCAGCGCGTCTCTTCGATATCGTTGCGCGCACCGATGGGCACCGAACGCCGCGCAGATCCGTTATTCCAGCCGTCCTCAAACGTGCCCCAGGTTGGCGCGGGAGCGCCTGCGACTCACTGTTCAGGCTGAGCGAAAGCGTCGCTTGACGTATTCCCATAATACTGCCCACTCTGGGATGCCCATGTGCCTTCCTGAATGTTTCCCCAGCCGTCCCCTGGGGGTTGCGAGTTGTAGTCGAATAGGCGGCCACCTTGATCAGTCCCCAGCGCGGGCTGGTTCATATCGTCAGGAACGAGCTCTGGCTCGCGAAAAGGCGACTTTTCAGAGGCCTGTATCGTGTAATGTCCCGTGGATGCGGATCCTAGGGCGGGGGCTACGGGGCGGTTGTGCAAGGGTGGCGGGCGCTGGCTCTGAGGCTGGGTGCCATAGAAAGTGGATGTGGGAATCGATGTCACTCCTTCTGGTATCGATCTAGGTCTGACCTTGCGTCAAAGGCCTTCTTATTGTCGTTGTTTGGCATGAGATGAGAGCGTGTGGTAAGGGTGAAAGAGTGCAGAGGCGAGGCTCAGCGGTTACTGTTGCAGTTGCTCTGTAAGACGTTCCCGAGTCGAGGACATGCAGGTTAATCAAATATTTTGCTTAGTGTCTGGGCGAGCAGAGGCTGAGGCTGGGGCACATGCACCACTGTCTGCCTCACTTGATGGTCTCGCGTTGACCACACCTCTTCACAATGTCACACGACGTGATCTTCTTCTCCTTTCGGCTTCGGACATCAAACGCGCCAACTGGATGGGCTCACACCTGATGACTACAAAAATGGTGTCATGCTAGCACCAATGGTTCGTTCTGGGTTCTAATTTCCTTGCAAAGTCTCTAACTCTCTACTCAGTTCCGACGCGACTCTATGCTCTGAAGCACGGCGCAAAGCTTGTATGGGGTCCAGAAATGTTTGGTATACTATGCTGAACGCTGAGCGCATCGTGGATCGTGCGTGTGTTGACTTCTTACTCTGTTACAATGCTAAACGTGTTTTTGTAGCTGTATCGGGGACCGAACGGCAAGCACAAGCGTGCCATGTTCACTTGCCATCCTATCGAGAAACCCTACCTCATATTCCAAGTCGGTTCTGCCAACCCAGACCTCGCTGTGCAAGCCGCGCGCCTGGTCGTGGACGATGTCTCAGGCGTTGAGCTCAACTGTGGCTGCCCGAAGCCATTCTCGACCCATTCGGGCATGGGAGCTGCCCTACTGACGAACCTGGACCTCCTCTGCTCCATTCTCACAGCCCTCCGCCGCGACCTCCCCGCTCGCATCTCTGTCTCTGCGAAGATCCGCCTACTCCCAAAACAAGAAGACACGCTAGCACTCGTAGAGCGCATCGTCAACACGGGCATCAACTGCCTCACGATCCACTGCCGCACACGCAACATGCGCCCGCGCGAGCGCGCGCTCGTCCACCGCCTTAAGGAGATCGTCGATTTTGTCAAAGGCCTCGGGCGCGACGTTGCAGTCATCGAGAATGGCGATTGTGTCGGCTTCGAGGATGCGCGCCGAATTCGAGCGTTAACCGGTGCAGATTCCGTCATGATTGCCACGGCTGCCGAAGCGAACCCGACCGTCTTCTCGCCTCACCCACTCACCAACCTCGAGGACACGTTCATTTTACCCTACCTCCGCCTCGTACGTGCCTCCCTCATTCCCACACTAGACTGCTGACCTGTTCTCGCGAGGGATAGTGCAAATATCTGGATAATCACTGGGCATCGACCAAGTTCTGTATCTCCCAATTCAAAGGCCGCAAATCCGCCAACAAGGCACTGCGCAGCGCAATCATAAAGGCCAAGAGCTACGCCGACCTCGACGCGCTCGTGAAGGACTGGACAGGCAGCGACGAGTTCGCCGCCATCAAAGCCGCCATCGACGCCCGCGCGACCGCACCGCCCATCCTCCTCCCCGCGTCGGACGGCGACACCACCTCCTCGCTGCCGCCAGTATCGCAGCTGCCACCCAAGTCCTACGAAGAGATTGTGAGCACGCCCCCTGGGTGGCGCGGAAATCCCGATCCCGCGGTCATCCACGACGCTCCTCTGCTCCCTACCAACGAACGCCGTATCCCCGTCCCTGCGGGCATTTCGAAGCGGGACCCGGGGAGGACGCCGACACCTCTCGCTCTCCCGCCAAAGCCGGAACCTGCACCCGCGCCTAATGCTCCCCTTCCGGTACCGTAATCATTAATTGAACCAACCGCATTCTCACACTGTTATTAGCAGCCATGATATCGCTCGTGCAAGCACCGAGCTGAAGTGCGGGTGTAACAGTGGCGCGTAACCTTCGGATTTGCCGAGAAAATCAGAATTAACGCGGTCGCTCTACAGTAAACTGTTGGCAAGTTGCTCTGCCCCCTTAGCATCTCCCTTTGGGTCGGATGGAACATGTTGCTGATCGAGGGGGATCGCGACGCCTCCGATGGCAAAGCGGGCTGTCAATACTTAGACGACGGTCCCATGGGCGTAGCACGACCAAAAGGTTGGAACACAGAGAGTTCTGGTAGCAAAGGCGCGTCCGAAATACAAACGAATCGCCAGAACTGGTGTGCGTATATGCGTTGTTATATGGAATAATCCTTACCGATAGCCGACATGTATTGAGTCAGACTCTCTTTGAGAACATGGTGTGATTACAGTGGTGAGGGAAGTGTGAAAGCGATAATGATCATCGACATTGAACCCAGCCCGTTACTGTGCGCATTCTGTACCGCAAACTCATTGCATTGCGAAATAGTGGAAGACGTATCCGACGTGCAGCCGTCCGTGGATATCTCCTGCGTTCAAACGAAACACTCACCACGCCCCCATACACTCGTGCCCGACTCATATTTCCCCCTCAATCCGTACCAAGCGAGTGCGTCAATAGGTACTAGTGGTTATTGAGCTTCAGGTTTGATGAACCGTAGGCTTGGTGCTTATTTGATGATATAGTTTTATTGGAATATTCAACGCAGGGAGATGTTGGACTCCGAGTCCAAGATAGAGCTCGTACAAGCCTGAGTGCAGGTCCAAGTAACTTACTGTAACTTATTAGCACTGTTGCGTGTCGTGAGAAAAGACACGTGATCTCCCCATCGATCGAATTGACGACGGGATCGATCAACAACCTTTGCTTTCCCAAACTCACAAATTCCATCACACCGATCGTACCAATGGACGCTGAACAAACTCGTCGTCGAATTCCAGATATCAAGTTCCGAGTCCTTATTATCGGAAGGGCAAACGCAGGAAAAACAACGATCCTACAACGGGTCTGTGACACCACGGAGAGTCCCACTATTTACCGCGGAAGGGAGGTGGTACGTGGTCCAAGCTTTTCTCTACGAGCGAGTATGATATCACTGCCGACCAGGTTGAACTTAACCCGTCCGTCGATGTGAGTAACAGTGCTACTCGTCTTCGCCTCTAACTAACATGAGGCAGCGTGGCGAGCACCTGATCGACGACGAACTTGTGTTCTCCAAGCATCGGGGTTATGTGTTTCACGATTCCAAGGGAATCGAGTCGGGTAGCGTAGAGGAACTCAAGATCTTGAAAGACTTCATTCAACGCAAGTGCGAAGAAAAGAGACTGGCAAAGAAGTTGCATGCGATATGGTTTGGACTCTCGGTTTTCAAGACTGCAACAACTGACCTTCGTATTTTTTGAGGTACTGCGTTCCAATGGATAACCATAGACCAGGACTCGATTTGAAATTTTACGACAAGATCTGCCCCGACCCGAATGGTGCGTCGTTATGAACATTCTTGACCTTATTTAACACGCCACTTTACAGTTCCCGTCATTGCTGTGTTCACGAAATATGACCAGTTCATACGCAATGTCCAAATTGATATGTTCGATGAGCCGGATGAATACCCGGATGGCGATGTCGATCAAGTGACAGAGAAACTATTTCAAGATCACTACCTGCATCCCCTTGGCGCTGATGTTAAATATGTACGATTGAAGAGTGAGTCCAAAGCAAGTTATATCTCAACGTAAGATGCCGATATTCTTCCGCAGATATGCAAAAGAGCAACAGCCGCTGTGATGTTCTTGTTGAGAAGACGGCTGCAGCACTGAACGAGGATGCTGTTGCATTGATGCTTTTAGCCGTGCAGAAGGGCAATATAGGCTTGAGTGTCAAAGAAGCTTTGAGGCGGTGAGTACACAAGTTGATGGGTGAAATGAGTGATAGTCTGAATGAAAATTGCAGTGTCGACCGCCTGACGGGGTTTGATGTCGAACAAGTAATTCGAAAATGTCTTTTCCCGTTTCCATACATTTGGGCAAGTGTTCATAAAGTTTTAATTGATGGTTCATGTCTGATTATGTGCTATTGCCACTCAATTCCTAGTTGGTGAGTGCGAGAAGCTTTTTAGACAGACTAATCTGACTGGTATACTGACAATGCATATACTCTCCTCAGTGGGTAAGTGGCTATGGTGGTTGCATTTCTAGACTGCTGATGATACCTGTCCTTGGCTCTCCAGGACGTGAGTGGCTGTGATGCCTCACTGCATTTCTAGCCTGCTGATGACACCTGTTCTTGGCCCTCCAGGAAGTGAGTGGCTGTGATGCCTCACTGCATTTCTAGCCTGCTGATGACACCTGTCCTTGGCTCTCCAGGAAGTGAGTGGCTGTGATGCCTCACTGCATTTCTAGCCTGCTGATGACACCTGTCCTTGGCTCTCCAGTATGTGAGTGGCTGTGATGCCTCACTGCATTTCTAGCCTGCTGATGACACCTGTCCTTGGCTCTCCAGTCTGTGAGTGGCTGTGATGCCTCACTGCATTTCTAGCCTGCTGATGACACCTGTCCTTGGCTCTCCAGTTTGTGAGTGGCTGTGATGCTTCACTGCATTTCTAGCCTGCTGATGACACCTGTCCTTGGCTCTCCAGGAAGTGAGTGGCTGTGATGCCTCACTGCATTTCTAGCCTGCTGATGACACCTGTCCTTGGCTCTCCAGGAAGTGAGTGGCTGTGATGCCTCACTGCATTTCTAGCCTGCTGATGACACCTGTCCTTGGCTCTCCAGTATGTGAGTGGCTGTGATGCCTCACTGCATTTCTAGCCTGCTGATGACACCTGTCCTTGGCTCTCCAGGAAGTGAGTGGCTGTGATGCCTCACTGCATTTCTAGCCTGCTGATGACACCTGTCCTTGGCTCTCCAGTTTGTGAGTGGCTGTGATGCTTCACTGCATTTCTAGCCTGCTGATGACACCTGTCCTTGGCTCTCCAGGAAGTGAGTGGCTGTGATGCCTCACTGCATTTCTAGCCTGCTGATGACACCTGTCCTTGGCTCTCCAGTTTGTGAGTGGCTGTGATGCTCACTGCATTTCTAGCCTGCTGATGACACCTGTCCTTGGCTCTCCAGGAAGTGAGTGGCTGTGATGCCTCACTGCATTTCTAGCCTGCTGATGACACCTGTCCTTGGCTCTCCAGTCTGTGAGTGGCTGTGATCCCTCACTGCATTTCTAGCCTGCTGATGACACCTGACCTTGGCTCTCCAGTCTGTGAGTGGCTGTGATGCCTCACTGCATTTCTAGCCTGCTGATGACACCTGTCCTTGGCTCTCCAGGATGTGAGTGGCTGTGATGCCTCACTGCATTTCTAGCCTGCTGATGACACCTGTCTTGGCTCTCCAGGAAGTGAGTGGCTGTGATGCCTCACTGCATTTCTAGCCTGCTGATGACACCTGTCTTGGCTCTCCAGGAAGTGAGTGGCTGTGATGCTCACTGCATTTCTAGCCTGCTGATGACACCTGTCCTGGCTCTCCAGCAAGTGAGTGGCTGTGATGCCTCACTACATTTCTAGCCTGCTGATGACACCTGTCCTTGGCTCTCCAGTTTGTGAGTGGCTGTGATGCCTCACTGCATTTCTAGCCTGCTGATGACACCTGTCCTTGGCTCTCCAGTTGGTGAGTGGCTGTGATGCCTCACTGCATTTCTAGCCTGCTGATGACACCTGTCCTTGGCTCTCCAGTATGTGAGTGGCTGTGATCCCTCACTGCATTTCTAGCCTGCTGATGACACCTGACCTTGGCTCTCCAGTTGTGAGTGGCTGTGATGCCTCACTGCATTTCTAGCCTGCTGATGACACCTGTCCTTGGCTCTCCAGTATGTGAGTGGCTGTGATGCCTCACTGCATTTCTAGCCTGCTGATGACACCTGTCCTTGGCTCTCCAGTTGGTGAGTGGCTGTGATGCCTCACTGCATTTCTATTCTGCTGTGACATCCAACTTGTCTCTTTAGAATGTTGGTGGTTAACTGCCTTGTTTTTTTATGCTTGATAATGATCACTATCATTGCATCTTCACCTCACTCCTGGATCACTAGGAGGTATGTGGGCACTCATTTTGCAACTAAGTTGATTTTATTTTCTATGTTTCTATATTTCAGTTTGTAAGTGCCTTTCATATATTCACTATTTATCATTCAAAGACTAACATCATTATAAGACACAATATATCAAGTCACTGCCCACAATTCAAAATGTGCCACCTTTATATTACTGCTATTTGTCCTTATGGCTCATTATACTTTTTAGCTTGTTGTCAATGGTGCTAGCTGCCATCATTTTATCATTGGTATTTCATCTTTTAAACTCCTTGAAGTATGTTTAACTGTTGGGGAAGCTCTTATCCTTCTTTTGAAGCATGCTACACTCTCTCGGCTCTCAAATGAAGCTAAATCAGCTTTACTTCAAGAAGATCAGAACTATCAGAAAGCAAAGATTGACTCAATGATCCAAGTTTACCTCAAGGCATTTTCTCCTGAGGACTCTGTTATGAAGTTTTCAAGCTTCATCATGGATACTGATATTGGTTTGTTAATTTTTGCATATGTTATAATGACATCTCATCAAGCTTTTAGTGTTGTCTCAGCATTCAGTCAAAACAGGTGATTAGTGGAAAGTAGTAGTTGAAACAGTTTTGGGAGTCAAATTTTGTAAATTCTGTGATATTTCTGAAAGTTGAGGAATGCTACAAGTCAGTCCAATATTGAGTGCTCTGCATGGCCTGGCAGTTGTCACTTCAAGTCATCATCCATGAGTTTGTCTTTGACCATAGTTTTCCTAGACAAATTCAGGAGAGGTGCAACGGCATCTTGGAGGTCTTTGATGGCATAGAAGTACTGTGGTAGGTCAGCCTCAACAACCAATAGCAAGGCAAATCCGTAGAAGTGAGTTCAAGCAGCACGTATTTCCCACCCGATTGAAACCTCTTGGCCAATCTTGATGGGTAGCAGCAAATGTCTCTCCAGCTAGAGGGCACTGTAAAGACCCTTTCGAGCACGGCAAAGAAAGAACGATGTACGATCACTGCCCTTCTCGAGGAACTTGCGCAAGCGGTCACTATCTCTCATCTCCGTAATGACCGAGACTGCCTCCCGCATCCTATCCACCTGATTCAGCTGATCCTTGACCTGTCCCATGGCATCAACAACGTCTTCCATCACATATGAAACGAAAAAGCGTACCAAATCGAAAACACAGCAATGAGCAGGCCGTCCTCGATCTCCGAAGGCACCTAAAGCGTTGCATGAGCACGCTCAGGCATCATACCACCGTCCTTCGCCTGTTCCCATTTCTCCAAAGTGTTCAGCTCCCATGCACCTCCACGATCTGGCGGAAGGCATCGTTCGCTGAACTGAATTCAAACGCAGGCCATCAGCGCCCTCACACCACGCGCGCCGTATTCCCTCCCTCCACTCATTCTCTACAAAATCGTCGGCATGTAGTCGTGGTCGATGCTGAGCGGCCTGTTTGGGCCGAAGCCGAGTGTGCCTGGCACCTCTAGGAAATCATCGTGTGTGAACTGGCCGTGCTCGCGCTCTTCAAAGACGATTGATTGGAGCATTTGGGAGTGCACGCCGGTCAGAGAGATCACCATTGGCAGACAGTGTAGGAGGAAAAGTATTTGATTGTTTGTATGGGGCGCAGTGTACTTGCACAAAATAAACGAATGCAAGGAGTTCTGTGAAAGTTGAGGTTAGAAACAAAGCTCACGTCTACAAACCTGGAGAATGTGTTGACTTTTTCAAACCGAGAGGCGTTAGGGATTGGTCAATTTTGTCATTTGCACATAGTATCTGCGGGAGCTGACCCCTAGCCTGCAAAACTCAAGTTAGCATGTACACGGTCTCCCAGGACAGACAGGCATTCACTTTGGTCTGGATGAGCTCCGATCGCACGCTGATACTCCTCCCGAGCACTATCTATTTTGACCCAAAGCTTATGGGGGCTGATGTGTGTCTTGAGTTGCGGGAGCTGTAGCCCGAGTCAGCGACCGACCTTTGCAGACCGCACACACCTTCAACTCACCAAACCTCTTTGAACAATCGGCTACCCAGGCTTCTAGTTCCACCCATGCGCGAAGCAACTTGCTGCGTGCAAGCCTACCTGCGGGCATGCAGTCGTCTATATGCGGCAGGCTAAGTGTCAAATCCGGTGGTTCAGGGATTCGCGTTATCTCAAAGCCCAAACACGTAAATATGCGGGAGCTGAGTGAGATATTTTAGCAAAAAAAGACATACAGGGTAAATCTCACATCGTGTCATTCCAGCCGGTTTGGTTTGGAATTGTCTTTTCTTGACACGGGAAGAGTCCTCGTTTCGACTCTCCAAACCCTGTTTTTTATGATCCTGCGAAAAAAAAGCAGGTGTGAGCATGAGCACCGACCGGGAAAAGAAGGTGCTTACGTTAAGATAATCTCGAGAGCTATCAGCGCCGCCAGCTCCCCACTCTTATCCAATGGCGGGTTCTCACTGTATTCTTGATGAAGTCTTCGAGTAACTTCACTGGTGTGACACTAGGAATCACCTGCGATGCGATTACGTAGAATGAGCACTGGCAACAAACATACAGGTCCAGCAGATCGCCTTTGTCATCCTCACGTTCGACTTCGACCACCGCTTGGCGCCGAGTGGCAGTGTACCAGCTCAGCCATCGCCGTAGTCGCGTCGTTGCCTCGCATAGTCATCCTGCGATGGCAGAGCTTGGACCGTTATTCGTGCTCCCAATCGCTCACAATAAACGGGTGTGAGGCGGCGCGCATCGACGGCACGCACGTAAGCGTGGAAGTGGTGCGTGATGTTGGTTGTTCCCATCGCCTGCTCGCCGTCGCGGATGCACGAGTTCGTCGATCCACGGGGAGAATGGTCCAGGAGAAAGCTAGTGAAAGAATGCACAAGGGGAGGGTGCATGGAAGACGGTTTCCATATGAGGAGCACCCAGCAGTTATGCTTCCGGCAGTAGTACGCGTTCGGGTGCGGGACGGCTGTATGGGCATCCTCCGCAGTGGGGAGCCAGGTAGAAGGCACAGGCGCTGAAGAGTGTGTGCATGACAAGCCGGCGTTGTACGAGGACCCGCTATCCGAGGATCGGTGTCGCTTTGGTGACTCGGATGGAGCGGGTTGGGGCTGCGCAGGGATGGAGAGCACGTGTTTGAGATCGGGGGATGTCACAGTTACGGAGGAGAGCGTGTGCTCGGAATTGTGAAGTCGGTCCTGCGAGTACCAGAGACAGTATGCCCTGGCCGGGGCGGGCGTTGAACTTGCCAACCTGCGCACTGAAAGACATTCCTGGTCTTTTATTCTCGAGGACATGCATGTTTACGAAAGACTTGGCAAAGTTCTAAGTTGCCCGAGCTGAGGCTGAGGCTGGGGCACATCCACCATGGCTGGGCTGACGCACGTTACGGTTACTGCACCAGACTGACTGACTCCACCAGGCCGCAATGATTACAGTACTACCCAATGACTCCTGGCTACAGAACCACCAGTCTGTTTGTTCTCGTTGATCCTAAAGAAAGAAATATTGATTGCGCGAGTTAAAAAGCGTGTGTGCCGGTGATAAGAAAGCTGAATTGTTCGCACATACAACTAACTATAAACACAACAGGAAAGAAAAGAACGAGCAAAAACAGATACAAGGAAAAAAAAACAAGTGTCATTGCAAATGAGCGCTGTAGTTGCTATTGTTGGTTGTACAGATGGCGGGGGTGAATCGTCAGCGAAAGGAGGGTATAGCATATTTCACAGGACGACACGGTGAAACCAAAGATATGGTACGTTTCTTTCTCTCAAGCGTCGTCCAATGTCATGGTCATGGGGTCACACCGTTTCACTGTGCTAATCATATCCGACCCTTTCCGCACAAAAACGAGCTAAGCGCGAAAACATTAGCGACGTGTCGAAAGAAAGAGAAAGGGGATTGACATACCATGTAAGGATTGGCAGTCGAACCCGTGGTGTTCGCGAGCACCTCTTCCTTCGACACGACGCTGACCTCCGAGTCATTATACTTAAACCACGAATCCGGGTTCTCAGGCAAATGACGCGAGTAGAAGAAATAGTGCCCCACTGCGGCGTCGCGCCGCGATGTATGAACACGGACGTGAGCTCATAGACTGCCTCGTGCTCGTCGCGCCAGAGATTCTCGAGTTCCTGCTTCAGGCTCGCGATGTCCTTATACAAATTGTCCAATTCGTCGTTGACGTAAAGATGCTCCGCTCTAATGTCTGACAGCAGCTGGTCGTCGAGCTCCGGTAGGTGTATCGTCTCTTGTAAGCCCTTGAGGATATCGCAGGTATTTCCGAGAGCTGACGTGAGGTGTGTTGTGTGCTAGAAAAAATGTTAGCGGACGGATGATGTTTCGAGAGATGGCGCAAGAACCTGTCCATTTTTGAGTTGATCGATCCGATCGTGACGCTTGCTCAATTCTGAAAGGATGTCTTTCGAACGCGCCCGCTTGTCGGGGTTGGCGCTGTCCAAAAAGCGATCCAGGCAAATCGTCTCTTCGAACTTCACGTACGCTTGCGACTTCCACGACTGTCCAGTCTCGCGATCCCATTGCACTCTCTGCGACAACCATCAACATCACAAAAAAATTAAGACCCCCGCGCGAACGTACTTGAAGCTGTATCTGCAGGACAGGCGGAAGGTCGACGAGCGTGATCTCCATCGAGAGCGTGTTCGAGTCCAGCTGTGCCGTCGAATGGAAATAGCTGCTGAGGCCGTCGTAGATATTGTATCCCTCGTCCGACACGCTGACAGGAAGTATAGAAAATACGTTTTCGGAATCGTGTGTTGACATTGCCCGCGCCCCTTCCTGTCTGGGCGCGATCAACCGCTGCCGAAGGGTCCCATAGAACAAACTGAAGTATGTAGGTTCGTGAATTCGCGATTCCGAGTTCAAAAGGGAGGCCACGCACCGCTTCACCATGCTCGATTTGCCATCTTCCGGACTCGTCCATCCCGTCGAACTTGAGCAAGGCAGTCTCGATCTGGAAACACAATTGTCCATGCACTCCGAAACGTCGTGTTGTCGTCCTACAAGCCCGACAATCCGTCAGCGTCCGCCCAAACTGGCCAGACGGAAGTGAAGAAGAGAGGTGGGCAGCGCACCGAACATAATGACCGACTCTGACGTCTTCCTCTGCGGCAACGGTGGTTTCGCACCTGACTGAGCCGTCGCTTCAGCATCCTTCATCTCAACGTCCGTAGCAACGCCAGCGCCAGGGCTCGCGCTCAAGCCCGACGGGCCAGCGGTGTCGTCGGGGCTCTTCGACGAGATAATCACAAAGTTGTCGTGGTCCGTGACAGAGTCAATGGACATCTGGGATCCGACATCAGCCTCCTTATCCCGCGCGCGTTTGCCAAGCACAGACGATGACGATGCGCCTGGAGAACCTACCGGAGATCCCGTGTCTGTCCTCGTAGTACCCGCGCCTGCGACGGGACCGGACCGGCGCGGGCTGGCGCGTCCTCGACAAGCGTCGCGTCCGTGTCGTTCGATGAGTCGGTCGCCGTTTGCTCGATGTCGTCTTCCTCGTCCTTCGATGTAATGAGCGCGAGCTTTGCTAGCTCCATCGTCGGAGTCACCGAGGCGATGTCGGCATGTTCGAGGTGCCAGAAAAGCTCTGCGAGCTCACTGACAACTGCGGCCGCTTAAAATCAATGATCGAATAGAGCAAGTGAAATAATGACACGAACACTTCTTTGAGCGCAGGATCTCTTTGCGCGTTACTAATCGCCCGCCGACACGGTGTCGCTTCAAATCGTCGTCCGTAAGCTTGTCTTCGTCCATAGTTTTCCTAGACGAATTTAAGAGGGGCGCACGGCGTCTCGGAGGTCCTTGATGGTATAGAAGTACTGTGGTGCGTCAGTCTCAACAACCGGCGAATATGCGAGAGGAAGTGAGGCCAACCTGTAGGAGCGAGTTTAAGTAGCATGTGTTTCCGAGCTGGTTGAGACCTCTTGGCCAATCTTGACGCGTGCAGGGACCGTCTCTCCGGCTATAGCCCGATCTAAGTGTCGCTCTCAAGAGCGGCGGAGAAAGAACTACGTACGATCGCTGCCCGTCTCGAGGAACTTGCGTAAGCGGTCGCTATTCCTCATTTCTGCAATGACCGAGACCGCCTCGCGCATCCTATCCACCTGATTCGGCTGATCATCGACCTATCCCACGGCATCAACGACCCTCCCACTCATATATGAAACGGAAAAACGTACCCGCATCGAAAAGACAGTGATGAGCATTCCGTCCTCGATCTCCGATGGTACCTCAAGCGTCGCATACGCACGCTCAGGCGTCATACCACCGTCTTTCGCCTGTTCCCATTTCTTCCAGAGCGCCTCGCTCCCACGTACCTCCGCGATCCGACGGAACGCATCATTCGCCGCCGTTAGCCGCAGACCGTCGGCGCCTTCACGCCACGCACGCCTTACGGCCTCCCTCCACGCTTCTCTACAAAATCGTCCGCACGTCGTAGTCATAGTCGACGCTGAGCGGCCCGTTCGGGCCGAAGCCGAGTGTGCCTGGCGCCTCTAGGAAATCGTCGCGTGTGAACCTGCCGCGTTCGCGCTCTTCAAAGACGAATGATTGCAGCATTTGGGAAGGCTCGTCGGTCAGCGAGGTCACCATTTGGCAGACGGTGTAGAAGGAGGAGAAGTATTCGATCGTTTGTGCGGGGTCGCAGCGAACCTGCGCAAAGTAAGCGAACGCAAGCAGTTCTGTGAAACTCGAGGTTAGAAAGTAAAGCCAAAAGTGGAAGGTCTGTTAGGAGAAACCTGGGGAATACGTTGACTTTGTCAAGCCGAGATGTGTTAGGATACTTCGATTTTGTCATCTTCACTTAGTACCTGTGGTAGCTGGCCCTAGCGACTGCAAAACTCGAGTTAGCGTGTGCATTGTCTCCATGACAGACAAGCCTTTACTTTGGTCCGGATGAGCTCCGATCGCACGCTGATACTCCTCCCGAGCACTGTCTATTTTGACCCAAAGCTTATGGGGGCTGACGTGTGTCTTGAGTGCGGGAGCTGTAGCCCCGAGTCAGCTATCGACCTTTGCAGACCGCACACCACTCACCAAACCTTTTTGAATAATCGGCTACCCAGGCTTCTAGTTCCACCCACGCGCGAAGCAACTTGCTGCGTGCGAGCCTACCTGCAGGCGTGGAGTCGTCTATATGGGGCGGACTAAGCGTTAAATCTGGCGGATCGGGGATTTGCGTGATCTCAAAGCCCAAACACGTAAATATGCGGGAGCTGAGTGGACAATCTGAGCAAAAAAAAAACAGGGTAAGGGACAGGGTAATCTCACATTTGTCGTTCCATCCGAGTTTGGTTTGGAATGTCTTTCTTGACACGGGAAGAGTCCTCGTTTCGGCTTTCCAGACCCTGTTTTCTATGATCCTGCGAAAAATGCGGGAGTGAGCATGCAAATTACCGACCGAAATGAAAGTGTGTACATTAAGATCATTTCGAGAGCTATCAGCGCCGCCAGTTCCCCACTCTTATCCAGTGGCGGGTTCTCCACCTTATTCTTGACCAGGTCTTCGAGTAGCTTCACCGGTATGACGCCAGGAATCACGTGCGATGCGATTACGTAGAACGAGCACTGGCAACAGACGTACAGATCCAGCAGATCGCCCTCGTCATCTTCGCGTTCGACTTCGACTACCGCTTGTACCAGCTCAGCCGTCGCCGTAGTCGGGTCGTCGCCTCGTAGAGTCATCCTGCGATGGCGAAGCTTGGACCGTTCTTCGTGCTCCCACTCGCTCGCATTGAACGGGTGCGTGAGGCGGCGCGCATCGACGGCGCGCTCGTATGCGTGGAAGTGGTGCGTGACGTTAGCCGGGCCGAGCGCCTGCTCGCCGTCACTGACGCACGAGTTCGTCGACCGGCGGCGAGAATGGTCGGGAGGAAGCCTTTGAAAGAATTCGCAAGGGGAGGGTGCATAGAAGACGATTCCGTATGAGGAGGACCCAGCCGTTATGCTTCCGGCAGTAGTACGCGTTCGGGTGAGGGACGCCGTATGGACATCCTCCGCAGTGGGGAGCCAGGTAGCAGATGCATGTGCCCGAAGTGTGCGCAGATGACGAGCAGCCGTGTAAGGAGGACCCGCTATCCGAGATCTGTGCCGTTTTGGTGACTCGGATTGTTCGGGTTGGGGCGGCGCAGGGACAGGAGGGAGCGGGGGTTTGAGATCGGGGGGTGTCATGGAGACAGAGAAGAGCGTGTGCTCGGAATTGTGAAGTTGGTCTGCAAGTACTGGAGGAAGGATGCCTGGCCAGGGCGGGCGTTGAATTCGCGACCTGCGCATCCCACCAGCGCATCTCTTCGATATCGTTGCGCCCACCGATGGGCACCGAACGCCGCGCAGCCCGGTATTCCAGCCGTCCTCAAACGTGCCCAGGTTGGCGCGGGAGCCCTGCGACCCACTGTTCAGGCTGAGCGAAAAGCGTCGCTCGACGTATTCCCATAATACTGCCCACTCTGGATGCCCATGTGCCTTCCCTGAATGTTTCCCCAGCCGTCCCCTGGGGTTGCGAGTTGTAGTCGAATGGCGGCACCTTGATCAGTCCCCGCGGGCTGTTCGTATCGTCAGGAACGAGCTCTGGCTCGCGAAAAGGCGACTTTTCTGAGGCCTGTATCGTGTAATGTCCCGTGGACTCCGATGCGGATCCTAGGGCGGGGCTGCGGGGCGGTTGGGCAAGGGTGGCGGGGCGCTGGCTCTGAGGCTGAGGTTGCCATAGAAGTGGATGTGGGAATCGATGTCACTCCTTCTGGTATCGATCTAGGTCTGACCTTGCGTCAAAGGCCTTCTTATTGTCGTTGTTTGGCATGAGATGAGAGCGTGTGGTAAGGGTGAAAGAGTGCAGAGGCGAGGCTCAGCGGTTACTGTGCAGTTGCTCTGTAAGACGTTCCCGAGTCGAGGACATGCAGGTTAATCAAATATTTTGCTTAGTGTCTGGGCGAGCAGAGGCTGAGGCTGGGGCACATGCACCACTGTCTGCCTCACTTGATGGTCTCGCGTTGACCACACCTCTTCACAATGTCACACGACGTGATCTTCTTCTCCTTTCGGCTTCGGACATCAAAACGCGCCAACTGGATGGGCTCACACCTGATGACTACAAAAATGGTGTCATGCTAGCACCAATGGTTCGTTCTGGGTTCTAATTTCCTTGCAAAGTCTCTAACTCTCTACTCAGTTCCGACGCGACTCTATGCTCTGAAGCACGGCGCAAAGCTTGTATGGGGTCCAGAAATGGTTGGTATACTATGCTGAACGCTGAGCGCATCGTGGATCGTGCGTGTGTTGACTTCTTACTCAGTTGCAATGCTAAACATGTTTTTGTAGCTGTATCGGGGACCGTTTGTTATAACGGCAAACACGAGCGTGCCATGTTCACTTGCCACCCTATCGAGAAACCCTACCTCATATTCAAGTCGGTTCTGCCGACCCAGACCTCGCTGTGCAGGCTGCGCGCCTGGTCGTGGACGATGTCTCAGGCGTCGAGCTCAACTGTGGCTGCCCGAAGCCCTTCTCGACCCATTCGGGCATGGGAGCGCCTACTGACGAACCCGGACCTCCTCTGCTCCATTCTCACCGCCCTCCGCCGCGACCTCCCCGCTCGCATCTCTGTCTCTGCGAAGATCCGCCTACTCCCAAAACAAGAAGACACACTCGCCCTCGTGGAGCGCATCGTCAACACGGGCATCAACTGCCTCACGATCACTGCCGCACACGCAACATGCGCCCGCGCGAGCGCGCGCTCGTCCACCGCCTCAAGGAGATCGTCGACTTTGTAAAGGCCTCGGCGCGACGTTGCGGTCATCGAGAATGGCGATTGTGTCGGCTTCGAGGACGCGCGCCGAATACGCGCATTAACCGGTGCAGATTCCGTCATGATTGCCACGGCTGCCGAAGCGAACCCGACCGTCTTCTCGCCTCACCCACTCACCAACCTCGAGGACACGTTCATTTTACCCTACCTCCGCTCGTACGTGCCTCCGTCATTCCCACACTAGACTGCTGACCTGTTGTCGCGAGGAATAGTGCAAATATCTGGATAATCACTGGGCATCGACCAAGTTCTGCATCTCCCAATTCAAAGGCCGCAAATCCGCCAACAAGGCACTACGCAGCGCAGCCATAAAAGCCAAGAGCTACGCCGACCTCGACGCGCTCGTGAAGGACTGGCAGGCAGCGACGAGTTCGCCGCCATCAAAGCCGCATCGACGCCCGCGCGACCGCACCGCCCATCCTCCTCCCCGCGTCGGACGGCGACACCACCTCCTCGCTGCCGCCAGTATCGCAGCTGCCACCCAAGTCCGAAGAGATTGTGAGCACGCCCCCTGGGTGGCGCGGAAATCCCGATCCCGCGGTCATCCACGACGCTCCTCTGCTCCCCACCAACGAACGCCGTATCCCGTCCCTGCGGGCATTTCGAAGCGGGACCCGGGACGCCGACACCTCTCGCTCTCCCGCCAAGGCCGGAACCTGCACCCGCGCCTAATGCTCCCCTTCCGTACCGTATCATTAAGTGAACCAACCGCATTCTCACACTCTGTTATAGCAGCCATGATATCGCTCGTGCAAGCACCGAGCTGAAGTGCGGGTGTAACATGGCGCGTAACCTTCGGATTTGCCGAGAAAATCAGAATAACGCGGTCGCTCTACAGTAAACTGTGC
>WITN01001056.1:0-27505 GCA_015025155.1 Lactarius quietus
GGCCGATCCGGCGGGATCCCGGACTGAGCTCGAAAAACAGCCTGAAGAGGACCGGAAGGCACAGCGGCGGATGGTAGAACAAGCGACGTTGTTGCCAACAGGTATAGGGCATTGAGGGCACAGTGCAGTTGCCACATCATGGCTGGTTCGAAAGCCTTGCGTTGCCATAGGGCGTTTAATACGAGGTAACATGACCTTGAACATGACTCCGCAGTAACTAGTAACTTATCACTAAGTTACATTACTCACACTCGAATATACGTGGAATTCGTGCACACGTGTGTCTGATCTAACCTAATAGTACTCTTATCGTGGAGGCAAGACTCATTTGCCTAATGGGGCCTGCCAGTGGCCCCTTGCCTGGCCCACTTCTGTGTAAGTTACAAGACAGTATGGTTCAACGTGATTACATAAGCAGGTCCTCCCTGTTATAGTCGCACGTGATTCAAAGATACCATATATGGAAGGAGGGGGAGAGGGCCCTCCAAATAAAAACTCATGTCTTTTTTTTGTGGAGGGTGTTTGGCCATCGTTGTAGCAAACTGCTTATACTGTTGAAAATGAGGTCGTGGGTGGAATTTGGCAAGTTCCATCCTTGATCTGATCACTCTGCTGAGATCCTGGACTGAACTTGAAAAGCAGCCTGAAGTGGACTGTTGCTTGAACTGGAACTGGATGGGAGCACAAACACTGTTGCTGCTGGAGAGGCCCTTGAACTGTAACCACCATCATGGGCAGTTTTTCCCACACCCAGTAATATGCCCAGCTCATCGCTGGCCTTGTAAAGTGCTGATTTTACGTATTTTACTTATATTCCAGATCTTGATTATTATTACCTTCCTTATCTCAGTTATAGCTACCTATATCTAGATCCGAGTTTCCTAGTATATATAGCCCTGTATCTAGCACTTTTACTTTAGCTGAACATTGGTTTTGCTCCCCATTTTGGGGCTCATAGTAGTTTGCCCCTCCCCCTTTGGTTTCGTGCTCCCTCAATCCCACACAATTGCGCGCGCCCTTTGCAACTTTTGGTGAACCCTCGGCCGACCTCGACGAAGACATATACTGAGTTTCGTCACATGCGGAGGCCTGCGCAACACCTTGCGAAGCTTCTCAACACCTCTCTGATCCCAAGACCTGGGCTTGGGTTGTATTTGGGTCGATTTCCCATTGCAGCAGCAACTCAGCTTGTCACTGGGCTTGGAAAGTCGACACCAGACCTGTTATGATTCACCGTGCAAGCTGGTAAGTGAGATGACAAGTCGCTCTCGAGACTTATCAAGAAACTATTACGGATTACTCATGCTTCAGTGTTTGCTTACTTACAATGCCGTGTTTGATTACTGATGATGACTGATAGTATTAGTGGACGTTACCAAGCAGTAGTAGTAGTGGTGGTATCGCTGATGAAGGCGTACAGCCAGTTTTAGTTATAAGGCAGCTGTCGACTGATGTAGTCGACAGCTTTACTGTTACGTGCGAGCTGCACGTGAGCCTGACTTAGGCAACGTAAGGTGAACGCAGTGACTTAGCAACTCGTGGACTCTAGCACGAAGGCAGAGTATCGTCTCAACGCGTGAAGGCGGAGTCTTGCTTTTTAGATGGCAACGCGGCCCGTAAGGACGAAGAGAGAGAGAGAGAAAGAATCCCTAGATTCGATGGGAGAAGTGTACAAGAAATCCAAGCTATCGACCACAACAGTCGATAGCTTCCTTATATAGTATCGTACTGCAGTTCGCCTCCGTCAGCAAGACCGCCACTACTGCTACTACTACTACTCTGCTGTGTAATCGTCCACGTATGATCAGTAATCGTATCACGAATCCTTCAGTCATCGTACCGCAATAATCAGTCATCCATCAGTCATCGTACAGTAATAGTCCGTTACGCCATGCCCCCTGGGTTATTGGCTTAGGTCAGATACTCACTATGACCTGGGACGTTACATCACCCCCTTCACAAGGGTGAGCGCCCTCACTCCACTACCCAATTGGGCACTGTGGTTAGCCCTACGTCAGTCTCGTGCTCGTCTCGTATCCTCTGCAGCGCGTGAGCCCTACCCAGTCGCTTCGCGGAGTGTCGCGAGTGGTCGACATGCACGAAGATGTCATCTTCGAGCTTCTTGATCGCGCTCTCCAACTCCTTGATGACTTCCTGGGACGCGCGGTAGCGCCTCACTTCGGCGGCAAGGGAGATATCCCCCAGCCTAGCGAGGGCCTCGTCGACCTGGTGCCGTCCCCGGAAGTCAGCGCGAAGGTACAACAGCTCCTCTCGGGTGTACTCAGCTGTGGGCCCCATGTCTCGACATGGCTCGGCGTGTATGTCCCCGCGGTATATTGGTTGCTCCCTCCCCATCGTCCCGAAGACCTCCGGATTGTCGAGCATCCTCACCCTCACATACCTGGCTGGGATGCGCCGACCCTCGTGTTCAATCACCATAGG
This sequence comes from Lactarius quietus, assembly GCA_015025155.1. Taxonomy (NCBI): domain Eukaryota; kingdom Fungi; phylum Basidiomycota; class Agaricomycetes; order Russulales; family Russulaceae; genus Lactarius; species Lactarius quietus. The sequence continues at coordinate 2,443 of WITN01001056.1, forward strand.
CACCCAGTTCATCCCGTTGTTGAGGACGAAGCCGCCGGGGGTAGGCGATAGGGTATGGATAGGGCGCCTCGGCGCATTCGCTCGGCGCGTATTGACGGGTGAGGTGTCGCGGGCTTCGGCGTAGGAGGGTAGCCCTCGCATATTGTATCCTTCCTCCGCAGTCGGTCCATAGATGACAGCAATTGGAGGTGCTCGTCCCTCGTCATCCACGGCTTGCTCGGTAATGTCGTCTTCTTCTTCGTCTTCGTTGTTGGTTCGAGGGGGGATGCGCATGGGGGCGCAATGACAGTAGCTCTGGGGGTTGTCGCATCGTGTGCAGATGACGTGGGCGTCATGGTATGAGCCCTCGGAGGACTCGTCACTGTCGTATCGATCGACAGCGGTGGTGGATGTGAAGGCGGTGGAGGGCTGGAGGATACTTGCCTCATCAGCCGCTGTATCCTCATCCATCTCTCCCTCGGTGTCATCTTTGTTATTTGATCCAGCCGCCATGAGGTCATCACCTCCCTCAACAGCCCGTAGTCCTTCCTCATCTGTCTCCACTCTTCCGCTTGCGGGTGGGGAATCGCCGGCGAGCCTCGGCCAGGTCCCGCTCTCGCTGCTCTCGCTCGTCTCGGTCTTGTTCTGCAACTGCTCGGACCTGTTCGATGGCGGAGCAGAATGGGTCGTCCACGTTGTTAGTGGTGTCGTAGGTGGTGAGGGTGTTGACATGGGGGATTTCGTCAATGTTGATAATGGTGAGAGGGACATAGGACATGTTGGAGGGGGATGCGGATATCGGTCGTTCAGTTGCGGCTGCTTTTATGTGAATTTCAGCCTTCGGGTTAGAACGTTTGAACTTCCTTATCTCTTCCTCCGCATGGACATCGTTCCATGGGATCCACTGGTTGTCCGAGTCGGGGTAGCCTTTCCATTTGATGAGGTATTGGAGCTTACGCCCCCGTCCATGTCTTCTCGAGTCTAGTTCTTTTTCGACCTCGTATTCTTCCACGTCCTCTACTATTTCTGGTGGTGGGCGCTGATAGTTTGCGCCGTGAATCAGCGTTTCTTTGTAAGGTGTGAGAAGATCTGTGTGAAAAACGTCGTGGATACTCCACTGCGTGGGAAGTTCGAGTCGGTAGTTGACAGGAGACATCACCTGGACAACCCTGAATGGTCCATGTCTCCTGGGCGCAAGCTTCGTGGTTGGTTGGTTGGTTCGAAGGTGGCGTCCCTCAAGCCATACCTTGTCCCCTACTTGGTATTTATGAGTGTCACAATGTTTGACCCATGACTGTTGTGCGCGTCGCATGTGGTCCTGCGCCTGACTCCTTATCTCCTTCAATTGTTCTAGTCGCTTCTCGACCCGTGGTATCGGCGACTTCTTATCTGTCCAGTTAGTAAGGGGGTGATAACCCATTAGCAATCTGAATGGTGTTTCGCACGTGGACTCGTTAGTCCAATTGTTGTGCGCAAACTCCGCGAGCGCTAAATAGTCAGCCCAATTATTTTGTCGCTCATTGGCCCATAGTCTGAGGTATTGTTCCAACCATTGGTTGGTTCGTTCTGATTGTCCATCCGTTCGTGGGTGATAGGCCGTTGAGATGTTTTGTTGTATCCCCAGGATTCGACATAGTTCCCTTGTGAACTTTGACGCGAACCGGGGGTCTCTGTCACTAATGATTTTTGACGGTAGACCAAATCGTGCCACAACGTGCTTTGCGTAGAGCGTCGCGGTTTCTTCACCTGATATTTCCTCTTTGCATGGTATGAATATCGATGCTTTTGAACAGTCATGGTCAGTGACTGTGAGCACTGAATCGTACCCCCGTGATACCGGGAGTTTAGTGATGAAGTCTAGTGCCACCACCTCAAATGGCATTGCTTCCGGTTTCGGGAATATAGGTTGTAATGGTGCTTTTGTTCTTTGCGTGTTGACCTTGCACCGCTGACATTCAGCACATCCTCGAACGTACTCGGCAACGTCTTGTTTCATCATGGGCCACCAGTAGTGGCACTCCACTAGTTGCGTTGTTCGGTTTATTCCTGGATGACCGTGAACAGGAGGATCATGGTGCGTTGAAATTACTTCTCTGATTTCCTCCATTGTTCCCATTACGACAAGCTTTTGTCCTTGGTACCACCAAAGCCCTTCCGCTTTTGTTAGTTTATGGGGATCAACCCATTTGCGTATTCTTTGTTCATCTTGTTGCGCGTTTGTCATTCGTACGAATACTTTGTTTGGTAGTACGACGACATTTTCGTTGTCTTTCTCCCCTTGATCGTAGTCAGGTCTTCGAGACAAGGCATCGGCCCTTCCATTGGCTGTCCCCTTGACATGGTGTATCTCGAAGTTGTATTCTGCTAATTCTAGTACTTCTCTGGCGATTCGGCGACTGATCTTCTGGGGATCTCGCCAGTATCGAAGGTTGAGATGATCTGAAAATATGCGTACTTTGTGCGGAGATCCTGCCAACAGATGTCTCCAGTTCCTCAACGCTTTTACAATGGCCAATAGTTCGAGGTTGTAGATGTCGTAGTTTCGCTCTGCTGCGTTGAGTGTGGCCGAGTAGTATCCTACGGGATGCCGTTTTCCGTCTATCTTCTTTTGGAGAAGTACTGCTCCAACTGCGAATCCTGATGCATCTACTTCCAGATCGAACTGTTGTGTCTGGTCGGCGTGTGCGAGGATAGGTTCTGTTGTTACCTGCTGTTTGAGTGTCTCGAACGCTTTCTGATGTTTTGTGCTCCACTGCCATGGTTCGTCTTTACGTGTCAGTTCGTTTAGTGGTTTGGCAATGGCGGCGAAGCCTCTGATGAACTGCCGGTAAAAGTTGCAAAATCCGAGAAATGATTGTACATCTTTTACTGATGTTGGTGACTGCCAGTCGCGAACGCCCGAAATTTTGACGGGGTCCATTCGTGTTACCCCCTCTTCAAGGATTACCCCCAGGTAATCAATACTGGGAGCATTAAAGATGCATTTCTCGGGTTTGAAGAAGAGGTCATGTTTCTGTGCTACTGCGAGTACGTCACAGACTGCATCTTGGTGTTTTTTGTTTGATAGTGGTTGTCGTTTGGTCGCTATGGCGATGTCATCCATGTAGACCCTGATCTTCGTCCCGAGTGCTTCGTGTTTCGCTATCGTAGGTTGATAGATGTCATTCATGAAGCTTTGAAATGTGGCCGGCGAGTTACACAGGCCAAAGTACATGACCGTCGGTTCGAAGAGTCCGCAGCGTGTTTTAAACGCGGCTTTGTGTTCATCTCCTTCCTTGATGCGAATGTTGTTATATCCTTGTCGGACATCTAGTTTGCTGAATATTTGTGCTCCCCCGAGGTCCCTGATCAGATCGTCAATAAGGGGGAGCGGGTACTGGTTTCGTATTGTCCATTCGTTGATTTTCCGGTAGTCCTGTACGGGTCGTAGCTTTCCGTCCTTCTTTTTAATGAAGAAAAAGGATGACGCGTACGGGGACTTCGAGGGACGAATGTATCCCTTTTCCACTTGTTCGTCGATGAATTTGTCCAGCGCCGCGTCTTCTACCCTTGTCATCGGGTATACTTTGCAGTCGATTACGTCAGGTACCCCTTTCTTGAACTCAATTGTGTGGTCGCAACTTCGTTTTGGTGGGAACCTTTTTGCTTCGTCTTCGCTGAATACCTTTGTGAATTTTTGGTATTCTTTTGGTATATGGACCTCTTTGGTGTATTGTTTGGCTTCAATCGCCAGTTCGACCGCCGATCGTCGTCCATATACTTGTTCTTCCAATTTTGTCACTATTTGTTCTTTTGTTTCCGTGGTGAACATTCGCGACACTCTTTCGTTGTTTTTTTCCTCGTTGAGCAACCTTGCTAATACTGCTTTTTTGTCGTTCGGATTGACTGATCGCAGTACTATGGGGAGTTGTTTTTCGTCAATGGTGGCGTGTCGCCAACTGAACCTTGGTTCGTAGGTTGCGAGCCATGGATATCCCAACAATATGTCTTCTCTTCCTATGTCGGTGATGAGGAAACGCATTTCTCTTTGAGTTCCTCCTGTCTCCATGTTGAGCGTGAGATAGTGTGTGATCTGTCCCGCTTTATTAGTGGTATCGTCGATGTTGTAAATGTTTTTGGGCTTATCTAATGCCCGTTGTTGTCATGGACGGCTTATTTTTCCTTTCTTTTATCTTATCTTATCTGATCTCAGACCGGACTTCACCTTATTACCCTATCACCCCATAGTACCGATTACCTGGCTTCCCCAACCCCAATGACTTGTTATCTCCCCAACCGTTCTATTTATATTGACCAATGGCTTTATGACCTCTATGCGCACAGACCAAGTCCCCTTAGGTATATATGCTTGTACTTGTGCCCTGTAGTTCCTTAGCTTTGACTTTGTCAATCTACTGTCCTGTTTACTCTGAGATTCCCTCTACTTGTGCACCACCGTCTTGTTCTGTAACAGAACCTTCGAAGCTTTGGACCTTGGGCTATACCAAGTTCCCTCAGAGACTTAGGCACCTACACGTACTCCGTGGGGCCGACTCCAGTGCTGACTGCCCCAGGCAGAGACTGGTTACAGAAGACACAGACCACGTCTCGGCAGTGACGTGACAGTTGTCCTAGACCCATCCTTTTAACGAATTGTGGATGGATAAAGTTGTCAGTGGCTCCTGAGTCCACTAATGCTTTGATGTCGGCCATGTTATAACTTGCGCGAATAGACACTGGTACTCTCATAGATCGGTAGCGCATAATGTACACAGAGTTACAACGTATTGCCCTTACCCAGGCCGCTGGGTTTAGGCATTTCCAAAATCCTGTCCCATCAGCTGTTGCAGGACCAGGTCTTTGACTTCCTTGTCATCTCCGGCTACTCCTCGTAGCCATTCCGCTGCCTTTTCTTCTTTAGTTGGCTTGGTTTCGGTGGTGCGTGTTTGTATGTCGCGGTGCCTTCTAGGCTGCCTGCAGTCGCGACTGATGTGACCCATCTTCTGGCAGTTGTAACACTGCGTTTGGCTATGGTCTCGTTTGAATTGTCTCTGGATGAATCCCCCTCGTGGTGGGAATGGTGGTTGCGGCGGTTTGGTGTTCCTGGGGTGGTTTGCGATGATTTCTTCGGCTCCTGCTAGCCATCCTCGTACGCGGTCTGCAGACGTGTCCATTCGGTCGTCATTCTGTAATGGTGCGAGCAACTTAGCTAGTGCTCCTCCTGAGGTACGCCCTGGTTTGAAGGCGTCCAGGTTCCCTCTGACTGTCTGCATGTGAATCCATTTTTGCTGCCTCTTTAGGGCGGATTCCCTCCATTCCTCATAGTCTCGGGGGTCATCGTGTTGATACATTGTTTCATACAATGCTCTTGGTAGTCCCCTGGTGAAGTATTTGAGCGTTTGCTCGGCGTTGATATTGTACCCAGCGTGTCGAACAAGTTGTTCGAACAGGGCGATGTAGTCGTCAATTTTTCCATCCTTCATGTGTATTCCGGCATCTAGTTGTGCCTGCGCTCGTTCCTTGCTGAGAACGTTGCCGAATTGCCTTTGGAAGGCGTTGAGCAAGTTTTCCCATAGCCTGTTGTCGAATTGGCTAGTCCCCGTGGCTACCTCGTTTACGAGCCATCGACTTGCGGACATGACCCATTGGTTAACCGCGTTTCCCTGAATGTAGGTGAGGAACAACATAGCTTTCTGATATTTGTTTATCATGGCCGAATGGTTCGCGTTGACTCCTGCGTAGACCTCCCATTGAAGGATAAAGGCCTCGGCTTGTGATCTTTGCCCCGTGAATGTGGGTGGTGGGTTACCGATGAATTTATCGTTTCCCCCTTGGGGTGCGTTATGGGCTACGGCGGGTCCTGCCAGAGGTGGTCCTCCTCCTGGCGGTCCTCCTCCTGGCGGTCCTCCTCCTGGTGGTCCTCCTCCTTGTGGTCGCAGTGGTGGGAATGGCCTGTTTTCAGGCGATGGTACTTGGTTGCGATTGAGCCTGAATTTGTAGAACATGTTGGCTCCATCGGGGATGCTTGGCGCGTCAGGGACGTCCGGTCCCATGGCTCGGTTGACGGCTTCCATGTCTTCTCGTTGTAGTTGTTGGACATGGCCTGTTTGTTCGTTAATGACAAGTTGGGGTGGCGATACTTCTGTTTGAGTAGCCATGTAGCTGAATGGTATTCCTCTGATGGGTTCGGGAATATGTAACTCAGCTGTTCACGCAGCTAGTGCGTCTACTTCCGGTGACTGTACTGCAATTTCTTCGGGTTCTACACTTTGTGGGGTTAGTGATCGTTCGCTGGTGCGGCTTGATGCTACCGGTGTTGCTGCTCGTAGTTGGAATTCGGTCCTTGGTGGTTCCGAATCGAGGTTGTCTGCTTCTTGACCGTCTATAGGTCCTTGTTGATCAGTCGGCCGTGCGTCGACCAATGGTACGTTTATGTTCAGGTCGTCTGCTGCTGGTCGTGTTGCTTCGAAGTAATTGTTGGTGTTACTCCACCTGAGCTCAACCCAGCAACAGCGTTCTCTGTTGAATACAACGGGATGATACCTTTGCGCAGTAGCTGCTTCCGCGTAGTATCCTGTGTTGTGTTCGTCGGTTCTTCTGGTGTCTGGTACGTGTCGCCACCTTACTCATCCTATAAGGTATCGAGTGGGCGCGTCTCGTTCTCTTGTGTTGATACGATAGGGTACGAAGTCCCAACTGTCTTTGGTATTGACAGTCGCCATGGCGTTCGATGAATTTTAGGAGAGCTTGGATTTAATGTTACGTGCAAGCTGCACGTGAGCCTGACTTAGGCAACGTAAGGTGAACGCAGTGACTTAGCAACTCGTGGACTCTAGCACGAAGGCAGAGTATCGTCTCAACACGCGAAGGCGGAGTCTTGCTTTTTAGATGGCAACGCGGCCCGTAAGGACGAAGAGAGAGAGAGAGAAAGAATCCCTAGATTCGATGGGAGAAGTGTACAAGAAATCCAAGCTATCGACCACAACAGTCGATAGCTTCCTTATATAGTATCGTACTGCAGTTCGCCTCCGTCAGCGAGACCGCCACTACTGCTACTACTACTACTCTGCTGTGTAATCGTCCACGTATGATCAGTAATCGTATCACGAATCCTTCAGTCATCGTACCGCAATAATCAGTCATCCATCAGTCATCGTACAGTAATAGTCCGTTACGCCATGCCCCCTGGGTTATTGGCTTAGGTCAGATACTCACTATGACCTGGGACGTTACATTTACTCTTTTGTAACACTCTCGAATCTAGTCGGGTCTCTTCATTGAAAACCCGGTCCGCGGAACGCTCCCTTAGGAAGGCACTTCCAGGTGTCCTTGTACTTAGTCACGCCTGCGCGCGTTGACTCGCATTTGCTAAGTCTCTCTCCCCTACCACTGCGTATCAAAGGCCTAAGTCAGGCTTGGGTCGTGCACGACCATAACATCAGAGTAAAGCTCTTCTTTATACGCTGTGGCGATCATCACAACAAAGGATGGTTGGGAATTCCAACCTTTTCGAATCAGCTCCAGAGAATGGGACACACCCGCAAGATACGTCATCAACCGTGTCTGGTGGAGGACAGTTCCCGATGATAGGAGGACAGGAGACCTAGAACATTTCAACACTGGGTACTATGCAGAAGCAAGCACTGCCCAAAGATTCCACCCTATTATCTTTCATCACGAAAGGTGCTGCTGGGTAGAACTTAGGTGGAACCGAACTCTCCACCACTTCGAAGTGGCCAGACCAGCTGGCAACGATCTCAATTGCAACATACCCCTGGCAGATGCATTACCAGTCGAAGAACAAGGAAGAACCGACGGAGAGCCAGAAAGAGAAAACAAACCTGTATCTCCAGAATTACAACATCGAACACCCGCAAGATCAGACACCAGTCAAACAAGCAAACAGGCACGTACACCATCAATAGCAGAAGAACCTGAACACATCTACGTTCACAAGGAAGAACCTGCAGTCGAGGAGATTATCAGGCATACAGCTACGTTACATATCCCAGATCCAATCTGAATGGCCACTCAAACCATTACCGAGGAACCAGCCCCACTAGTGATTGATGAACGAATGGGCCATCTAGTAGACATGCACCCAGAAGATTTACAAGCCGCACGAAGGGCCATGGGGCCTGATGAACCAGTCCAACCTGGGGGTTTTGATTTCGACTACAACGACCCACCTCCTGAACCATACAAACGAATCAATTGAGGCGATAGGATACAAGGGTACCCAAACAGACGCCAACCTGACCAAGGAGGCCCACCGCCCATAAGACAACCACCAGTGGGAGAAGGTCCACCACAAGGAGGAGGACCACCACAAGGAGGAGGAGGACCACTGCCACAAGGAGGAGGTCAAGGAGGACAACCACAAGGTGGCCAATCGACCGACAAGTTTATAGGCAACCCCCCAAGCCCCTTCAATGGGGACCGCTCGAAGGTAGAAGGTTTTATCCTTCAATGGGAAGTATATGCCAGGGTAAATGCCAGCCACACCGCAATGAGGAACAAATATCAAAAAGCTATGTTGTTCCTCACCTATGTTCAAGGGGACCTAGTTAACGCCTGGGTCATGTCCGCAAGCCAATGGCTCGTCAGAGAAGTAACAAGAGGTGTCAGCCAATTTGACAACAGGCTATGGGATAACATCCTACAAGCCTTCTGGCGACAATTCACTGACGTACTAAGCAAGGAACACGCCCAAGCCCAGCTTGACGCAGGAATTCGAATGAAAGAAGGGAAGATCGACGACTACATCGCGTTATTTGAACAACTGGTTCGATACGTGGGATACGACATCAATGCCGAGCAGACCCTCAAATACTTCATAGAAGGGCTACCGAGGATGCTATATGAAGCCATGTATCAACATGATGACCCCAGGACGTACGAAGATTGGAGAGCATCAGCTCTCAGAAGACAACAAAAGTGGATCCACATGCAGACAGTGCGCGGTAACCTTGACATGTTCAAGAACTCTAACAAAAATCATGCGGGAGTACTGGCAAAATTGCTTGCTCCATTACCACACCCAGATGCAATGGACACGTCAGTGGACCGAGTCAGAGGAAGACTCGCAGGGGCAGAAGACGTTCTCAACACTCCGCGACCCCCATTCCAACCAAGAGGAGGATACCTCCAGCAACGAAGAGAAAACAGGGGCATCAGAGACTTTAGTCAAGTACGATGCTACAACTGCGAAAAAATGGGGCACATCAGCTGAGACTGTCGCCAACCACGACAGAATAAACGATTGCCGCAAATAAGGAGTGCAGAAGGTGGAACAAAGACTGATGAAGATAAAGCCGAGGATTGGCTAAGGGGAGTGGCCAGTGAAGGAGATGACGTGAAAGACCTCATCCTCCAGAAGTTGATGGGAATGGATTTTTCTGACACCTAAACCCAGCGGCCTGGGTGAGGGCACTTCATTGTAACTCTGTGTACATTACACACTATCAATCTATGCAAGTTCCAGTTCAACTTGACACACGTTACAACACGGCTGACATCAAAGCACTAGTGGACTCTGGGGCCACTGATAATTTTGTGAGCACACGCCTTCTTAAGAAAATGGGGATAAAAACGCGCCTCCTAGAAACCCCAAAACGGATATACAATATTGATGACACGACAAATAAAGTGGGACACATCACCAGCTATGTCATCCTCCGCGTCAAAGTAGGAGGAAATGACAAAGAAATGAGGTTTTTAGTCACCGACATAGGGAAAGAGGATATCCTTTTTGGATATCCTTGGCTCGCTGCTTACGAACCACAGTTCGACTGGAGGACGGGAACACTTAACCGAGCACACCTTCCAATCATTATCAAAACAGTCAATGCAGCGGATCGGCGCAATGTACTCGCACACCTACTAACAAAAGAAAAAGAAGACATCGTCACCCAATTGGAAAGGGAAGATGCAAGAGGACGACGATTGGCTATTCCAACCGACAAACAAATAGTTGCGGATCCAAAGCAGGAGAAGACCCTGACCCTACCTCCGCAATATGAAGCATTTCAAAAGGTATTTGATGAAAAGGCATCAACCAGGTTGCCAGATCGAAGACCTTGTGACCATGCCATTACGCTCCTTCCTAACGCCCCAAAAGCATTGACATGCAGGATTTACCCCATGACTTGCAACGAAGATGACGCGCTCGATGCGTTCATCGATGAACATCTCAAAAAGGGATATATCAGACCGTTGCAATCGCCTTACGCATCATCATTCTTTTTCATTAAAAAAAAAGATGGAAAACTTCGACCAGTTCAAGACTATCATGCTATAAACCAATGGATGGTGCGGAACCAATACCCCCTCCCTCTCATAACAGACCTAATGAGAGACCTTGGGGGAGCGGTCATATTTTCAAAATTCGATGTCAGGCAGGGCTATAATAACATCCGGATTAAGGAGGGGGACGAACACAAAGCCGCGTTTAAAATGTGCAGAGGTCTCTTCGAACCCACAGTGATGTATTTCGGACTCTGCAACTCACTGGTGACCTTTCAAGCATTCATGAACGATATCTACCGACCGGTGATTGCAAAGTTTGCCACAGAGGGGATGAACATTTGCATATACATGGACGATATTGCCATCGCCACTAACAATTGTGGAACCTTACAGAAAACAAACGAGGCCCACACTGCAGCAGTCACAGCAGTACTAAGCGTCGCCTTGAAACACGATCTCTATTTCAAGTTGGCAAAATGCGCCTTTCACGTCCCGTCCATTGATTACCTGGGGGTAATCCATGAAAAGGGGATGACACGTATGGATCCAGCAAAGGTAACAGGCGTCCGCGACTGGCCTGTTCTGACAAAAGTCAGGGACGTGCGCAGTTTTTTGGGTTTCTGCAACTTTTATCACCCTTTCATCCTAGGGTTCGCCAACATCGCACGACCACTGAACATGCTAACAAGAAAGGAGGTGGAATGGCATTGGGGTCCAGCCCAACAACACGCATTCCAAACACTCAAAAACCGAATCACAAGCAACCCGGTTCTTGCTCACCCAAACCCCGAGATCCAATACGATCTTGAAGTAGACGCATCCGGATTTGCAGTAGGTGCAGTACTAACACAGAAGGGATCCGACAGCAAGAAACACCCAGTAGCATTCTACTCAGCCACGCTCAATGAGGCAGAGCGCAACTACGACATATACAACCTCGAGTTGCTTGCCATTGTAAAGGCGTTGCGGAACTGGAGATACCTATTGGTAGGGTCGCCACATAAGGTCAGAGTATTCTCGGATCATATGAACCTACAATACTGGCGAGACCCACAGAAGATCAGTCAAAGAGTAGCACAAGAAGTACTGGAACTAGAAGAGTATGACATCGAGATACACCATCTCAAAGGCCGAGCAAATGGACGAGCGGACGCACTATCGTGAAGGTCGGATTATGACACAGGCAACAGAGATAACGACCAAGTCACCGTCTTACCGAACGAATTATTCATACGAACAACCACAGGAACTGCGCCGTCACCAATCAAACAGAATGAAAAGCAGATTAACACATGGGTTAGTCCCCATGAACTCAAGAAGATCGATGGTGTATGGTTCAAAGATGGAAGAGTTGTCGTCACTAGTCACAAAATTGATGACCTAAGGGGAGTCATTAAACAACACCATGATGCACTGACGGCGGGCCATCCAGGGATAACCAAAACGCATGATTTACTAGCCCAATACTACTGGTGGCCCCAAATGAAGAAGGTCGTTGCTGACTACATACAAGGATGTGCTGAATGTCAAAGGCACAAAGTCAATACTCGACCAACGAAAGCACCGCTCGCACCCATATACCCGCAACCGGAAGCCTCGCCATTCCAAGTTATTGCAGTAGACTTCATCACTAAGTTGCCTCCCTCTGATGGGTAAGATTCAATACTCACGATCACGGACCACGACTGCTCAAAGGCATCCATATTTATCCCCTGCCAAGAATCAATGATGGGGAAGAGACCGCAATACTTTATGCTCAGAAAGTACTCCCACGATTTGGGCTACCAAGCAAGGTCATCAGCGACCGAGACCCTCAATTCGCAGCAAAATTCATGAAGGAACTATGCCGTGTCCTTCAAATTCAACAGAACATATCGACGGCATACCATCCAAGGACGGATGGTCAATCAGAGCGCACCAATCAATGGTTGGAGCAGTACCTGCGACTCTGGACAAATGAGAAACAAGACAACTGGGCGGCACAGTTACCATTGGCGGAGTTTGCTCACAACAATACGATAAGCAGTACCACTAAGCAAACCCCATTCTTTGTGCTAATGGGATACCACCCAAGAGACAAATGGGCGCCAGGTACAATCAGCTTGCCCAGCGTATCAAGCCGACTAGAACAATTGAAAGAAGCTTGACTGTAGCGTTATCACCTAACGCTTGTTCGACTTGAACACTTCTGCGGCGTGGTATACGAGTATATGGATGAATTGTGATAGTCACTGGCAACTTAGCTTAGTTGCACTGCTGTAACGTCCCGGGTCACACCATGTATCTGACCTAACCCATAAGTCACGGGACGCTCAGGAGGTGACGGGATCGAGCATGGTAAGGGGGATGATGAGTCGCTCCCTAATACTTACCAATACGTGGACGATGACTGATCATGTACGATACAATGACTAACGGGTTTGTGATGCGATTACTGACGATTACTGATCATACGAGGACGATTACTTAGCCAAGTAGTAGCATTAGTAGTAGTGGCGGTCTCGCTGACGAAGGCGGACTGCAACCTAGTACTATATAAGGAAGCTATCGACTGTTGTGGTCGATAGCTTGGATTTCTTGTACATCTCTCATCTTGTTATCCAGTTGTGGTTCTCTCTCTTCCTCTCGTCCTTTCGGACCGTGTGTCAAAGACAAACTATCAAGGATACTCCGCCTACGCGCGTTGAGACGTACTCTGCCTTCGTGCTAGAGTCTAGGAATCCGCTGAGTCACCGCGTTCCCTTCTAAACAGTGCCTAAGTCAGGCTCACGTGCAGCTCGCACGTAACATTAAATCCAAGCTCTCCCAAATCATCGAACGCCGTGGCTACTCTACACACAAAAGACGGCTGGGACTTCGAACCCTATCGCATTGACGCAAGAGAACGAGACGCACCTACGCGTTACCTTATAGGACGAGTAAGGTGGCGACACGTACCAGACACCAGAAGAAGTGAAGAAAACAACACAGGATACTACGCAGAAGCGGCTACCGCACAACGGTATCACCCCGTAGTCTTCAACAGAGAACGTTGCTGTTGGGTTGAACTCCGGTGGAGCAATACTAACAGCTACTTCGAGGCGACACGACCAGCAGCCGACGACCTACATATCAACATACCATTGGTAGACGCACGGCCAATCGACAACCAAGGACCCATAGACGGGCAAGAAGAAGGAGAAAACCTTGATTCAGAACCCCCAAGGACCGAATTCCAACTACGAGCAACGACAACAGTTGCATCAAGCCACACTAGCGAACGATCGAACACCCCGCACAGCGAAGTAGCAGAACCCGGAAACATCGCAGAACAATCGCCAGAAGTAGACGCACTCGCCGCACGAACAGCTGAGTTACACATACCTGAACCAATAAGGGGTATACCATACAGTTACATGACGACTCAGACAGAAGTATCGCCACCTCGACTTGTCATCAACGAGCAGACAGGTCACGTCCAACAAATACAACCAGAAGACATGGAAGCTGTCAATCGAGCAATGGGACCAGATGTCCCAGACGCACCAAGCATCCCTGAAGGAACCGAAATGTTCTACGAGTTCCGACTCAACCGAAATAGGGTACCATCACCCGAGAACAGACCATTTCCACCTAGGAGAGAACCAGCAGGAGGAGGGCCACCCAATGGTGGATGGCCACAAGGAGGAGGAGGGGGAGGAGGACCACCTCCAGCAGGACCCCCAGGAGGACCACCTCCAGCAGGACCCCCGGGAGGACCAGCAATAGCGAACCAACAGGGAAACGACAAATTTATCGGGAATCCACCACCAACGTTCACAGGAAACAGATCCCAGGCCGAGTCATTTATCCTCCAATGGGAGGTATATGCCGGAGTCAACGCCAATCATTCCGCCATGAGAAACAAGTACCAAAAAGCTATGTTGTTTCTCACATACATACAAGGAAATGCGGTTAACCAATGGGTAATGTCCGCAAGCCGATGGCTCGTCAATGAAGTGGCCACAGGAACCGATCAATTCAACAATAGGCTATGGGAAAACCTCCTCAACGCCTTCCAACGACAATTCGGTGACGTTCTAAGTAAAGAACGAGCCCAAGCCCAGCTCGACGCTGGCATACACATGAAGGAAGGAAGAATCGACGACTACATCGCGACATTCGAACAGCTGGTTCGACACGCGGGGTACAACATCAATGCTGAACAGACTCTCAAGTATTTCACAAAGGGACTACCACGAACATTGTACGAAACAATGTACCAACACGACGACCCCAGGAACTACGAAGAGTGGAGGGATTCTGCCCTGAAGAGGCAACAAAAGTGGATCCACATGCAAACGGTCAGGGGCAACCTAGACGCCTTCAAACCAGGGCGAGCTCCAGGGGGAGCATTAGCTAAGTTGCTCGCCCCACTACAGAATGACGATCGAATGGACACATCTGCAGATCGAGTACGAGGACGACTAGCAGGGGCTGAGGACATCATGGCGAACCACCCCAGAAACACACGACCCCCACAACCGCCATTCCCACCACGAGGGGGATTTATCCAGAGGCAATTCAAACGGGACCACAGTCAAACGCAGTGCTACAACTGTCAGAAGATGGGTCACATCAGTCGCGATTGTAGACAGCCGAGGAGACGTCGCGACACACAAGTACGCACCACTGAAACCGCGCCAACTAAAGAAGAAAAGGCGGCGGAATGGCTACGAGGAGTAGCAGGAGATGACGAAGAAGTCAAAGACCTGGTCCTACAGCAGTTGATGGGACAGGATTTTGGAAACACCTAAACCCGGCGGCCTGGGTGAGGGCAATACGTTGTAACTCTGTGTATATTATGCGCTACCGATCTATGCGAGTACCAGTGTCTATTCGTGCAAGTTACAACATGGCCGATATCAAAGCGTTGGTGGACTCAGGAGCCACTGACAACTTCATCCACCCAAACTTCGTAAAAAGGATGGGATTGGGACAACGGGCATTAGATAAGCCAAAAAATATCTACAACATCGACGATACCACTAATAAAGCGGGGCAGATCACACACTACCTTACGCTTAACGTGGAAACAGGAAGAACGAGAAAAGAAATGAGATTCCTCATCACCGACATCGGAAAGGAAGACATCTTGCTCGGGTACCCTTGGCTCGCCACCTATGAACCAAGGTTCAGCTGGCGCCACGGCACTATAGACGAAAAACAACTTCCTATAGTGTTACGATCAATTAACCCAAACGACAGGAGAGCGGTGCTAAAAAGACTACTAACAGAGGAGAAAGAAGACGCAAAAGCATCACGAACATTCACCAAGGATACCAAAGAACAAATAATGACAACCTTGGAAGAACAAGTATACGGACGAAGATCAGCAGTAGAACTGGCAGTGGACGCCAAACAATACACGAAGGAGGTCAGAATACCAACGGAATACCAGAGCTTCACGAAGGTATTCAGCGAACAAGAATCAAAGAGGTTTCCGCCCAAAAGAAGTTGCGATCACGCAATAGAATTCAAAAAGGGCGCACCCGAAGTCATCGATTGCAAAATATACCCCATGACTAGGGTAGAAGACGCAGCATTGGATGACTTTATCGACGAACAAATCGAGAAAGGATACATACGACCCTCTAAATCCCCGTATGCATCCTCATTCTTCTTCATCAAAAAGAAAGACGGAAAACTACGACCCGTACAGGACTACCGACGCATAAACGAGTGGACGATACGAAATCAATATCCACTCCCGCTCATAGATGATCTCATCCGAGATCTTGGAGGGGCTCAAATATTCAGCAAGCTAGACGTCCGACAAGGATACAACAACATACGAATCAAGGAAGGAGACGAACACAAAGCCGCATTCAAAACGCGCCGCGGACTCTTCGAACCAACTGTCATGTACTTTGGGCTGTGCAACTCGCCAGCAACATTTCAAAGTTTCATGAACGACATATACCGACCGACAATAGCAAAACACGAACCCAAAGGAACAACTATCCGGGTGTACATGGATGACATCGCAATAGCCACAGCACGTCAACCAAACGCATTAGAACAACATCAAAAGGCAGTATGCGACGTCCTGGAAGTCGCGCAAAAACACGACCTCTTCTTCAAACCAGAAAAATGTGTATTTAACGCCTCTAGTATCGATTACCTGGGGGTAATCCTTGAAGAGGGGGTAACACGTATGGACCCCGTTAAAATTTCGGGTGTTCGCGACTGGACTTCACCCACATCAGTTAAGGACGTACGATCTTTCCTGGGTTTTTGCAACTTTTATCGGCAATTTATCAGAGGCTTCGCGAACATTGCCAAACCATTAAACGAACTAACGCGCAAAGATGAACCATGGCAATGGACCACAAGACATCAAGCCGCATTTGACACACTCAAACAATGGGTTACAACGGAACCCATACTAGCACACGCGGACCAAACACAACAATTTGATCTAGAAGTAGATGCATCAGGGTTCGCGGTAGGAGCAGTACTTTTACAGAAGAAAGCAGACGGGAAACGACATCCTGTGGGGTATTATTCGGCAACACTCAACGCTGCTGAACGCAACTACGACATCTACAACCTAGAGTTGTTAGCAATCGTAAAAGCACTACGAAACTGGAGACATTTACTAGCTGGATCCCCACACAAAGTACGCATATTCTCAGATCACCTCAACCTTCGTTACTGGCGAGATCCCCAGAAGATCAGCCGACGAATCGCTCGAGAAGTACTGGAATTAGCGGAATACAATTTCGAAATACATCACGTCAAAGGAACCGCGAATGGTAGAGCCGATGCACTCTCGCGACGCGCTGACTACGACCAAGGAGAAAAAGACAACGAGAACGTCACGGTCTTACCAAACGACTTGTTCATACGAACAACGACTACCCAACTACAACAGGACGAGCAAAGAATACGCAAATGGGTTGATCCCCACAAATTGATCAAATTAGACGGACTTTGGTGGTATCAAGGACAAAGACTAGTCGTCACAGGAACAATGGAAGAAATTAGAGAAGTAATCTCCACACACCACGATCCCCCTATTCACGGACATCCAGGAATAAACCGAACAACCCAAATGGTAGAACGCCACTATTGGTGGCCCACAATGAAACAAGATATCGCCGAATACGTACGAGGATGTGCCGAGTGTCAGCGATGTAAGGTCAACACCCAAAGGACAAAGGCGCCCCTACAACCAATATTCCCGAAACCCGAAGCAACACCTTTCGAAGTAGTGGCGCTAGACTTCATCACCAAACTCCCGACATCAAGGGAGTACGATTCCATACTTACCATCACTGACCACGATTGCTCAAAAGCGTCAATATTCATACCCTGTAAAGAAGAAATATCCGGCGAAGAAACCGCAGCCCTATACGCCAAACATGTAGTCGCACGATTCGGACTACCAACGAAACTAATTAGCGATCGAGACCCCCGATTCGCGTCTAAATTCACAAGGGAACTGTGTCGTCTTCTAGGGATACAGCAAAATATCTCGACTGCTTACCACCCACGAATGGACGGACAATCGGAACGAACAAACCAATGGCTAGAGCAATATCTCAGGCTCTGGGCCAACGAACGACAAAACAATTGGGCCGATCATCTCGCACTGGCCGAATTTGCACACAACAATTGGATTAACGAATCCACACGCGAAACCCCATTTAGGTTACTGATGGGATATCACCCACACACTAATTGGACGGATAAGAAATCACCCATACCACAGGTCACGGCCAGACTGGAGCAACTGAAGGAGATAAGACGTCAGGCACAAGAACAAATGCGCCGAGCACAACAGTCATGGGTCAAACATCGTGACACCCCCAAATATCAGATAGGAGACAGGGTATGGCTAGAGGGACGTCATTTGCGAACCAATCAACCAACGGCGAAACTTGCGCCCAGGAGGCACGGACCATTTCGGGTCGTCCAGGTGATGTCTCCTGTCAATTATCGACTCGAACTTCCCACACAGTGGAGTATCCACGACGTGTTTCATACAGATCTTCTCACACCATACAAAGAAACGCTGATTCATGGCGCAAACTACCAGCGCCCACCGCCCGAATTAGTAGAGGACGTGGAAGAATATGAAGTCGAAAGAGTACTAGACTCAAGAAGATATGGACGCGGGCGTAAACTCCAATACCTGATCAAGTGGAAAGGTTACGCCGACTCGGACAACCAGTGGGTCCTATGGAGCGACATCCATGCGGACGAAAAGATAAGGGAATTCAAGCAGTCTAACCCACTGGCCGAAATTCACATAAAAGCAGGGACTGTGACACGACCAATCCCCATCCCAATGGCCTACATCCCCATTAACACTCTTACCCACATCGATGACCTCCCCTCGGTTAACACCCTCACTACCTACGACACCACCAACAACGTGGACGACCCATTCTGCTCAGCCGTGGAGTACGTCCGGACAACCGCCATCAATGATCAAGCAGCCCGAGACCTGGCCGAGGCTCGCCGGCGATTCCCAACACCCGCAAGCGGCCGAGTGGAGGACGATGAGGGAGAAGACCGCAATGATGACGGAGGTGATGCGGTCATGGCGACTGGATCAGGTGGTGAAGAGGACGGCGAGGGAGAGACGGACGAGGATACGGTTGCTGATGAGGCAAGTATCCTCCAGCCCTCCACCGCCGCAACATCCACTACCGCTGTCGACCGATACGACAGTGACGAGTCATCAGGCGACGACGACACATACCACGAGACCAGGGCTGACTCATCCGACGAGGACCAGTCCTATTACGAAGCCAGAGTTGTCTGCACCCGATGCGACAACCCCCCAAATTACTGCCATTGCGCACCCCGAATCATACCCCCACCTATCACAAGAGTTGACGATGAATCTGCCGACGAAACCGGTGATGTTGAAGGAGGACCACCGCCGGTTGCTGTCATCTTCGGACCGATGGCGGAAGCAGGGTACGCCGCTCGCGGAGTGCTACCCTACAGTCACGCACCAATCCCGTCTCCAACTACTACGCGCCGAACGAATGCGGCGAGGCGCCCTATCCGTGCCGTATCGCCTACTCCCACGGGATTCACCCTCAACAACGGGATGAATTGGGTCCCGATGGTTATCGAGCACGAAGGTCGGCGGGTACCAGCACGGTACGTTCGAGTTCGCATGCTCGACAACCCAGAGGTCTTCGGGACTATGGGGAGGTACGAGCCCATCTACAGGGGAGACATCCACGCCGAACCGTGTCGGGATATGGGGCCCGCAGCTGAGTACAATCGCGATGAACTCAAGTATTTCCGCGCTGACTTCCGGGGAAAGCGCCAGGTAGACGAAGCTCTTGCCAGGCTGGGGGACATATCCCTTCAGGCTGAGGTGAGACGCTACCGCGCGTCCCAGGAAGTCATCGAGGAGTTGGAGACCGCCATCAAGAGACTTGAAGATGACGTGTTTGTTCACGTCGACCGAGCTCGTCACTCGGCAAGAAGACTAGGGCGGGCTCACGCGTTGCAGAGGGTACGTGACGAACACGAAACGGACGTCGGACTTACAGCAGTTACTAATTGGGTGGTCGAGCGTGGGCGCTCACCCTTGTGAAGGGGGTAATGTAACGTCCCGGGTCACACCATGTATCTGACCTAACCCATAAGTCACGGGACGCTCAGGAGGTGACGGGATCGAGCATGGTAAGGGGGATGATGAGTCGCTCCCTAATACTTACCAATACGTGGACGATGACTGATCATGTACGATACAATGACTAACGGGTTTGTGATGCGATTACTGACGATTACTGATCATACGAGGACGATTACTTAGCCAAGTAGTAGCATTAGTAGTAGTGGCGGTCTCGCTGACGAAGGCGGACTGCAACCTAGTACTATATAAGGAAGCTATCGACTGTTGTGGTCGATAGCTTGGATTTCTTGTACATCTCTCATCTTGTTATCCAGTTGTGGTTCTCTCTCTTCCTCTCGTCCTTTCGGACCGTGTGTCAAAGACAAACTATCAAGGATACTCCGCCTACGCGCGTTGAGACGTACTCTGCCTTCGTGCTAGAGTCTAGGAATCCGCTGAGTCACCGCGTTCCCTTCTAAACAGTGCCTAAGTCAGGCTCACGTGCAGCTCGCACGTAACAACTGCCACTAGGTCGTCGTACTAGACACTAGGGTATCCAAAGGATAAGCTTCAATCGATAGATTGGAAGAGGAGAAGAGTCGACTGGTGATGATTCAAGAAGACCAAGCTAGAGAGCCTTGGTCTTTACTACACGACTTATATACATTTACACGCTGGCTTTAAAGCGCAGCTGGAAGTCCAAACCCTAAGACAACTATCCTAGTAATGAGTCACTACAAAACCTGAAACACCGGCTAACCCAAATGCCGGCGACGCGTAAGTGTCCATGACTAATAATGGCTTACTATCGTAGTCATAACCAACTAGTAAGCGTCCCGAACTCCGAGACTTCGTAATGATGATGATGATTAGTCCGCAACATGTCAAACCGTGACATTACCCCTTTTTCAGGTAGAACGTCCTTGTTCAAACACCCAAGGGATAATAGTCGCACCTCGACTGACCGAAACCTCCTGGTCCATGATCCTCTGCAGTCCGTTTGCCTCTTCTAGCCGACGCGTACACTTCCTGACTTCGTTACCAACCACGTACTGCTCGTTTTCCAGAGCAGTGATCCGTTCCGCTAGTTCGGAGTACCGGCTGGTGACAGCCCGGTATCGAAGGACCTCCGCCCATAGCGACCGATCAGGGATCTGCCCCATGGCCAGGTCGACCCCATGGCGATCACCAAAATCCTGTCGCAAATACCGCATTTGGTCATGCGTATAACGGCGGTTGTTATCCACGGCATCGAAATCAGGAGCAGCGTGTACTTCACCTTGTTGGATTTCCCCGCCCTTCTTCATGCACCCGTACACGATCGGGTTATTGCCAGGCATCACGTGGATGTACTTGGCAACCGTACGATGACCATTCTCGGTCATATAAAAGGCGATGAATCTGGGGGGTATGTTTAGTTCGAACCCGTCGGGGGCGTCAGCCTTGTCCCGATCACGCTGCTGCTCGGCTGGTACTCCGCCTCCTCGGTAGTCTGGGAAACAAGGGCTCTCTTTTGCTGTTGCCACACCAGCTCTTCTTCCTCGCCTCCCCCTCCTCGGCACAAGTGGTACCCCTTCATCTTGGGATCCTGGTACTTCGCGGGGATCTTGATTTTCTTTATCCAAGTCGTCTTGCCGAGCTCGGAGGGTGGCGCGGATGTGAATACCCCAGGACGTCGCGGGGTCCATGATGACGTTAGTGGGGGGGTCGACATTGATATATCGAGGCGTTGGCGGTGGAGGGATGCGGACGGGGTCGTGGTTACACGTACAGTTGTGGATGAGTTGTCCGCAGTCATAGTGGATGTGGGAGTCGTCGGCGTCAGGATGGCCTGGACATGACAGGGCGGTTTGCTTACAACTTCCACAAACTCGCTCCACGTCACTGAGGTCGGAGCTGACTGGAATCGGGATAAGCGTTTGTGGAACAAGGATACTCTCGATGCGAGTAGTTGCTCCCTCCTCCAACTCCGATTGGTCTTCTTCCAATCCTCCAGCGTCGTATCCGCATACATCAGGGGTTTCGGGGATGACATCTGCCGGGCCGATGCATCGAAAGGCTGCGGCGACTTCGGCATAGGTAGGTGTAGTAACAGTGGGGAGATGATAAGAGGTTTGTGAGTTATTGGAAGCAGCAGTGGGGGAACTGGACATTGTTTGACGAAGGAAGAACTGATGTGCTTCATCCAGTGAATGGCCTGTCTTTATACGTGAGGGGGTAGGATTTAAAGTCCGTTTGAACTCAGCTAAGGCGTCAGGGGCATGTACGTCAGTGGCGTTGACCCACTGCGACTCCGAGTCTGGGTACCCCTTCCATTTGATAAGAAACTGTTTGCGCCTTGTCCTGCCGAATTGCCGTTGGTCTAGAATCTTTTCAATTTCGTATTCCTCTTCGCCATCGATTAATTCAGGGGGAGGTCTTGGGAAATTTGGTCCGTGAAAGGAAGTCTCACGATAAGGAGTGAGAAGATCGATGTGAAACACGTCATGAATACTCCATTTGGTAGGTAATTCCAATCGATAATTGACGGGGGACATCACCTGAACAATCTGGAAGGGTCCATGTCGTTTGGGCGCAAGTTTGGCGCTTGGTTGATAAGTTCGCAGGTGACGTCCCTCCAGCCATACCCGATCCCCTATTTGGAACTTGGGCGTATCTTTATGTGATATCCATGACTTCTGGGCTTTGATAATTTGTTTTTGAGCGTGTTCCCGTGCTTGTTTGAACTGATCAAGGCGCAACGCCACTTGCGGCATGGGACTGGGCATCGAGTTCCAATCAGCACGAGGATTGTGTCCCATCAGAAGGAAGAACGGAGACTGCCCTGTGGCTTCGTTGGGCCAATTGTTGTGCGTGAACTCTGCTATTGGAAGATAAAGGTTCCAATTGTTTTGTCTTTCATTTACCCAAAAACGGAGATATTGTTCGAGCCATTGATTGGTTCGCTCCGATTGTCCATCCGTACGAGGATGATATGCAGTGGAGATGTTCTGACTTATCCCTAATTGTTTGCATAGCTCTCTTGTGAACTTTGACGCGAATCTGGGGTCCCTATCACTAATGATCTTGTTTGGTAGTCCATATCGCATGAACACATGCTTAATGTACAGCGCAGCTGTTTCTTCCGCGTTGATTTCCTCGTTACAAGGAATAAACACAGATGCCTTGGTACAATCGTGATCCGTGATTGTAAGGATTGAGTCATAGCCCTGCACAATGGGTAATTTAGTGATAAAATCGAGAGCGATAGTCTTGAAGGGCATAGCTTCCGGTTTAGGAAATATAGGTTGTAACGGAGCCCTAATAGGGCGATTGTTGAC
The DNA here is from genome assembly GCA_015025155.1 of Lactarius quietus. Classification (NCBI taxonomy): domain Eukaryota; kingdom Fungi; phylum Basidiomycota; class Agaricomycetes; order Russulales; family Russulaceae; genus Lactarius; species Lactarius quietus. The sequence continues at coordinate 25,576 of WITN01001056.1, forward strand.
TTTGTGTCGTTGGCATTCGGCGCAACCTCTGACGTATGCCAATACGTCCTGTCGTATCGTTGGCCACCAATAGTATCGTTCTACTATCTTGCCCGTTTTATTAATCCCTGGGTGACCGTGTACTGGGGTATCGTGGTGAGCGGCAATTATTGATTTCTGCTTTTCACTTCCCTGAGTAATTACCCTCCGGCCTTCCTTGTACCATATTCCGTTGATCTTCTTGAGTTTGTGTGGGTCTACCCATGGTTTGATGATACTTTCGTCTTGGACATCTTCGTTGTTGGTCGACATTAGTTCTTCTACCGCTAATGTTGTGTGTGGATGGACGGGCATTCCTACACGGTGTGTTGTTGTTGTTCGTGCGAATACTTTGTCTGGTAATACCGTGATGTTTTCATTATCTTGTTCCCCGTGATCGTAGTCGGGTCGTCTTGATAACGCATCTGCTCGTCCATTTGCGGTTCCCTTTATGTGATGAATTTCAAGATCGTATTCGGATAGTTCCAATACTTCCCTTGCGACTTGTCTACTGATTTTCTGAGGTTCTCTCCAATATCGCAAGTTCATGTGGTCCGAGAATACTTTGATCTTGTGATGTGATCCTGCTAGTAAAGGTCGCCAATGTCGTAACGCTTTAACGATAACCAATAATTCAAGATCATAGATGTCATAGTTTCGTTCTGCCGCGTTTAGCGTCGCGGAGTAGTAACCTATGGGATGTCTTTTGCCATCAGGTTTCTTTTGGAGTAACACTGCTCCCACCGCGAATCCTGATGCATCTACTTCCATTTCGAATTGGTCTTGTAATACCGGATGTGCAAGTACCGGTTCGGTTGTGACCCGCCTTTTCAATAGGTCAAATGCGTGTTGTTCGGTTGGGCCCCAATGCCATTCCGTGGTTTTCTTTGTGAGTTCGTTCAGTGGTTTGGCAATTGATGCGAATCCTCTGATGAATAGGCGATAAAAATTGCAAAAGCCCAAAAAGGATCGTACGTCCTTAACTTTAGTTGGTGCTGGCCAGTTCTTTATGCCTGCAATTTTGACGGGATCCATACGAGTTACCCCTTTTTCAAGGATTACCCCCAGGTAATCGAGGGACGGCGAGTGGAAAGTGCATTTCTCGGGCTTGAAAAATAAGTCATAACGCGCTGCTACCGTCAGTACATCTCGGACTGCTTCAACATGGTCCGCCAGATTTGTTCGCGTCGCAATACCGATGTCGTCCATGTAGACACGAATAGTGGTCCCCTTTGCGTCGTGTTTGGCAATCGTATCCCGATATATGTGATTCATCATTGACTGAAACGTAGCGGGTGAGTTCGTTAGTCCAAAGAACATCACTGTCGGTTCAAAAAGCCCGTAAGGCGTTTTGAATGCCGCTTTGTGCTCGTCTCCCGTTTTTATGCGGATATTATTATATCCCCATCATACATCGAGTTTGGTGTAGATGTGAGCACCGCTAAGGTCTTTAATGAGAGTCTGAATGAGTGGTAAAGGGTAGTTATTGTGGATGGTGAATTCATTGATTCGTCGGTAATCTTGTACCGGTCGTAGTTTTCCGTCTTTCTTTTTTACAAAGAAAAATGGTGAAGCGTATTGCGATTTGGAGGGTCTGATATACCCCTTTTTGAGGTGCTCTGTAATGAAGTCTCGTAATGGCTTATCTTCCAATTGGGATAGTTCATAGATAGAACAATTGATGTGATCGGGAGTATTTGCTTTGAACTCGATTGCATGATCCCATTCTCGAGAAGGGGGAAATTGATGTGATTCCTCTTCGCTAAAGACCCTTTTGAAGTCCTTGTATTCCTCTGGCACTTCGACTTTCTTGTTGGGTCCTGCGGCAATAGCAAGATCAGTAGCCGCTCCTCTAATAGAACATTGTGCTCCCAATTTGGTCATGATGTTGTCCTTCATCGTTTCAGAAAGT
>WITN01001057.1:0-27453 GCA_015025155.1 Lactarius quietus
ACGCTACATAGAAGTACCAATGAGATAGCGACAAATATATAATGCCCTATTCAAATGGTCTTGTGTGGGGTTTGCAGCATACTGCGCGAGTTTAGTCACTGCATAGGCAATGTCTGGTCGAGTTCCAATCATGATGTATAGGAGTGATCCTATTACTTGTTGGAATGACGCGCGAATTTCTGGGTCTGGTGAACCTTTATTGGGTACTGGTTGATACCCTTCAGGTAGCGGTGTGGGAACCACTTTCGCGTTTGTGAGTTTAAAACGCTGCAGCACTTTATGTAGATAATCTACTTGATCAACAAGGATTCGACCCTTGGATTTAATAATGCACATGCGTAAGAACTCTTGAGTATCACCAAGGTCACGACATTCCCAGATTTTCATAAAGTGTTCCTTTAGGGAACTAATGTCAGACTTGTTCTTTCCAAGGAATAGAACATCATCGACATATACTATCACTACAATGGTTTTATCTGCATTCACAAATAAACCTGAGTCTGATAGTAAGCGTGTGCATCCTAACGTGGCCATGGATTTATCAAGTGCTTTCCACCATGCTAAAGCAGCTTGTTTTAGTCCATATATGGCACGCTTTAAACGCATCACTTTATTTTTCTGGCGGGGGTTTTTAAACCCTTCAGGTTGTTCCATATATAGTTCTTCATCAAGTTCACCATATAGGAAGGCTGTTTTGATGTCTAATCCGGAGATGTGCCAATCTTTTAACGCTGCAAGTGCTAACATCATCTGAACAGTCTCAAACTGTACCACGGGTGAGAATATCTCGTCATAATCAATGCCTTCAACCTGAGAGAAGCCTTTGGCTACAAGCCTGGCTTTCTTCCGGCCATCTGACTTTAAGTCAAATACCCATCGATTTCTGATGACCTTTCTGCCTTTCAGCGGGTCAACAAGTTCAAAGACTTTGCGTTTGCGAAGAGACTCTAACTCTTCACGACACGCTTTACGCCACTCCTCCTGTATATCACTTGGCATTTTTAGAATGTCCCTAAAGGTCCATTCATGAATATTGGAGGTATCGGGTGATTCCAGATCTAGCGGTGAAATTGCTTTGGCAAGCAATAGATCCAGGAATTTGACTCCCCCTTCCTGAGCAAGGCGGGTCAGCAACTGCTGATCTACTGCATCCTCTGAGTCGTGCGAAGAGTCACTCTTTGTACTTGGAGGATCAGGCTCGATTTGCTCAGGAATTCCTCCTGGAATCGGCTGATCTTGGCATAAACGCTGCCGGGAGCTACCCAGCTGGTTTGTAACCAGTTTTCGCCAAGTACGACTTCGCTCAATGTCTGCTAGTGTTTTACTAGGAGGTTTATCTCCATAGACATTTTCAGGAAGAGTAGTTGTTTTCCTCAAACGTCCAGATCTCCTCGGTTCAAATGGAGGAGGTACAGGATCTGGTACGGGAGGCGGAGCTTGCGGCTCATCAGGCTGAACAGCAGCATCAGGTTCATCTGGAACCTGATCAACCCTGTCAGGTTGTTGAGCGCGTCTCCCTTTAAGAAGCTCGGGAAGTGGTGAGTCAAGATCACCAGGAGTGGTGTCTTCAGAAACATCAATGGGTGGTTGATTGGATGGCGGTTTATTCAATTGGGTTGTTCCTCTTGTTCTACCATCTTTTGGTCCAGTAGTACAATTAGGAAATAACATTTCATCAAACAGAGCTTTGTCTGAATAGAATACAGTATTATGGTGACGCATAAAGGCATCGCCTTTCATTCCAGAAGGTCTACCTAAGTAGATCATAAGCTCGCTTTTGGGGGATAATTTATTTATACGCTGAGCTTCTGGGATGTGCACATAAGCACCGCATCCAAACACTCTAAGATGTGAAATGTCTGGAATTTCATTGTCTAATAGAAAATATGGTGTTTGCCATTTAAGGCGACTCATTGGGGTTCTATTATAACAATGCACAGCATGTAATACTGCAAATTCCCACCAAGATTGTGGTATGCAAGCATGTAGTCGCATTGACTGTGCTTTGTCCATTATAGTGCACATAAAGCATTCAGCATGCCCATTTTGCTGTGGCGTGTGAGGTATGCTTTGTAGCACTGTAATGCCGTCATCCTTTAAAGTTTTAAGGAACACATCTGATTTGTATTCACCGCCGGCATCAGACATCCACTCTTTTATGGTAGTGTTAAATTGATTTTTAATTAACGCTATCCATTGTTTAAGCGCGCCAATTGCCGAAGCTTTGTCGCATAAGAGTGATACCCATGCATATGAAGTATAATTGTCTAAGAAGACGATAAAATACTTATATTTATGATATGACGGTATAGGGAAACTTTTTAGATCGGAATGAACACGACTAAAGGGAGCTTTAGCCCTAGTATCAGATGGTGGATGAGATGCTGCAGGCATTTTGCCTTGCACACATCCTGGACAAATACCATCAGTTGTAGGAATTGTAATTCCATCAGGAAAACCCTTTGTATAATCCTTAGCATGTCTTAGAACCTCTTTGGATGGGTGTCCGAGGCGACGATGCATAAGATCATAATCTACTTTGTAGATCAGTGGCATTTCTGCTGACTGTGCTTCTACTTCAATAGATTGCGCATCTAGCCAATATAATGGATGTCCATTTAAATGGGTTTACATTGGACAAATGATTGTACTTTATGGTATAAGGTAATATGTTGCGCATTGCCCATTACACGCATACCTTGTTGTAAGAATGCTCCCATAGAAAGCAACTGCGTTGTCATTTTAGGTATGTAGAGGACTGGATGAACTCTAGTGGTTACTAAAGTGTCATTAATGTAGTGCTTAAGAAGCACTGTTCCAGATCCTTCTACATAGATAGTATTAGACACAGTTCTAACCGGTATCCGGTCAGATTCTTCTGCTGGCTCATACTCAATGAAGTCACTAATCCTATTAGTGAAGTGCGCCGAAGCTCCTGAGTCTAATAGCCACATGGAGCTTATTTTTCTCGACACTTAGCACACTGTGTGAAATATTGACCATGCTCGCATTTTAAAACATCAAGCGCACCGATATTCATACTGTACAATGGAGACACTACAGACGGTACATATTTATTTTTACAACTTGGTATCCTTATACTTTTTAGTAAGAGGTCCAAGACTGTCTGATTGTCAGCATTGTATAAGTGCTGTGTGAGAAAGGCGTACCTTTCTTCATCTGTTCCCCAATCAAGGGAAACGGTGTCCTCGCTGTTCATCATCGGGTCCCAAGCTGAAAGATCAGGCTCAGGCGTTGCTGCACGAGACCCGTATATGAGGTCTATGTTCCGCATTTCTGGAGTTGTAGGCTCCAGCATCTCTCCACGCATCATGGCTTCTCCTTGCCTATGCACGAAGTCCTGATGTTGTCTGTAGACAATATCCATCAGCTCGTTTGAACTACGAGCTCTGATAGTTTGTGTATGCGTAGCTTTACCATACGCATCTTTAGTATAAAGATGGTAGGTTTTGCCAGAGGCAACAGCAACTTCCAGAGGAGGAAGAGAAGGATGATCGACATACCCTTCTTCATGTAGTTCATACTCCCCTGATCCGGGAGTTGGAGCACGATTCTCTTTATCAGAGTCACGTGAGTCCATTGACATATCATCGAAGACGGAGGCCAATTCTGACTCACCATAGGTAGTTGTGCGCTCAAAGTCCTCCATATGATTGGAAGGACCCGGCTGCAACATGTCGATATCGACTTCAGAGTCATACTCCTCGTCGTGGTTCCAATTGGAACGTGTGCGGACTTCTTGATCGAAATCAGATAAGTGCTGCTCAAGCGTCTTCGTCATTTGGATAGTTGCTGGGACTTCCAAACGCTCAGCGAGCGTAAGTGCATTGTTTAATGGAGGGGCAGATGCCTGGAGTCCTAGAAGTAGGAGGGGACTTAGAGACGGTGCGAGTTGTAATAGATGAATGCCCAATATGGGTGATGGTGGATGAAGTGGGAGATGGGAGTGCGGCGACGGATGCGATGTGAGAGTGGCCTTGAGGTTGACCACGACCTTTTCCCTTGATGATCTTGCCTCGTCCTGCACCCCTAGTACCGCGCTGGTTGGTAGACCGCTGCTGGTTAGAAGGTGCAGTGGACGATGAAGGCTGCTGCTGACCACCCTGCTTTGTAAAGCGAGGGTTGTCGTGCTTGTGCTTCACAGCAGAGATCTTCTGGGCAGATTTCCCACTCTTGACCCGTCCTCGTTAGCTTCCATCTCATAGTAGTTTATAACAGTCGTCCGAACATCAGCAATAGTGAGTTTGTCGAGGCGACTAGATGAGAGGATAATGGGGACTAAATGTTCCCATTTAGATGGAAAGTTAGCCATGACAATCATAGCTTGCAGGAGGGGGTCAAGATCCATGTTTCGTGAAGTAAGTCCAAAGCCAAAGTCTACTTCATGAAGACGTCCGATTGCAGCTACCATCTTATCAAAGACTGGGCCAGGATGTTGGTTCGGGTTGAACCGTATACTGATGACCTCTTTAAAGTCTTTGTAGATGCTGGGGACTGTAGGAATCGAGTAAGTGTCCTTCAGATTGTTCCAGAAATCATCAGCTTCAGTGTAGCTGGCAAAATTCTGCTGAAGGGCTGCAGAGAGACAGATGGTTATATTGCCAATCGCCATGGCATTTTTATCCTGCCACTTCTTTAAGTTATCAGGATAATCCTCATTCTCCAACTCAAAGTCCTCGAGTTCAGCTTTATACAGCTCCCTCTGAGCCTTGAGAGTATCTTTCTCAAGGTCAGTGGCATCAACGGCAATCAGTTTTGGCTCGACATGTTTGACTGGCTTAATGGGACAGGTGAAAGTGCCATTAACGACACTCCAAAGTCCTTGAGCCATCAAAAAGGCTTTCATCGCACGTGCCCAGCTACCATAGTCCTGACCGTCAAAGACGGTGATGAAGGTGTTGAGTTGGGACGACATAGTATCTGTGAAGGCTGATGAGACATCAGCATGCTATTCACAATACTGGTATGAGTAAAAAGAGAGCCTTGGCATTAGCTTTCTCCTCATTCTAGCGAGGTAGAAGCTGCCCCAGGGGTCCGTTACATTTTCCTCCGAGAACTGGTCGGTGCCTCACGATGGGGTCTTATTGCGCCCTTCAAGGGACACAATGCCAGGTTGCCAAAGGTAACCTCGATGGTGTTGTCGACAACAGCAACTGTAGTTAAACAGCTTGACAATCATCGTCGTTCACAATGAACACAATGGTACCCATGTAGCAGGGCCCATAACCTGTTGCGCAGCAAACAGTGTTATGGAGTCTCACCTTGTGAAGGTATAGAGACTAGTAGAGAGGTTTGTAGAGAGGAGTGCTCAAGTGTGCGTAGAGTGAACGACTTATATTCTTAGAGGGGCTCTACTCCCCTCATTTATAGGAAAACCGGTCCCTATGATCCCACCATGTCCGTTTGCATAAAAGTGATGAGTAAAGGTGTCCACAATATCGCGTTTTCAGTGACGCCTGATGTGAAACACCCCAGAAGTCTTCAATATCACCACGTGTGATACTGATAAGACTTGCGCCCTCCATATTGGAGTTGCGCCCACTTTGTGCGTAACGGAGTACCCTAATATGGTAATCATATGTATGATACTACTGTAATGTCGTAACTGCTATAGATAAGATACGTATGTACTTATTACATTTCAACACTATCTGTCATATGTTGAGAGTTTTCCTTCTAACAGTTTCTACTGCTCTCAAGCCTGTCACAAATGATGGCAGCAGCAAAGAATTTGAGCTTCCAAATGCAATCTCTGATGTTGATTGCAGGAGTCCCCAGGTTGAGCCAACACCTGGAGGAGGACTTCTCACCCCCTGATCCAATACTCTTGGCACAGCAACCTTAGACTCTGACACCAGGCCTTCAGTCAGCAATATAGGCCTCTTTTCCAGTGAATTTCATAATGATGAAGGCAAGGCAATGAGACGCTGCAATGTGTGTTTGTAAGCCATTTCACTCTTCCCCTTACTGTCATGATCATAGACACATTTGGACATTCATTTTACTTTTCTTCTTTACTCATCCTTGTTGACTCACTCCTACCCCTTCCTATCTCTCCATTGTTCCCTGTCCAAGTTATCCTTTGTTCTGACTCACTACTGTTGACTCATATTACTATACAATGACTCCTTCCTAGGATCCCCCTACTATGCCCTAAAGGCTGTACCATTACAATGACTCATATGCAACTCATACACCATGACTCACCTACCTGTACTATAGGGTATATAAGATGTAGCCTGTATCCTCTTGTACCCCAGCTTTGTCTTTGTCTCTATCTTGCGAATCCTATTGTTCCACTTGTCTCTTCCATTGTTTGGCTGCAAAGCCTCATCAAACCATTGAGTCACTGAACCACTGAACTACCTTGAACCCACAGGAACCTTCGACTGCTGTTATGCATGTCCACTTGTATCTCTAAACCTCTGAACCCTCGTCTATCACTGTACCACTGCTTCAGGCTCATGTTGAGCAACTTACATCTCCGCAAGGACATAACACTTACCCTGATTCTGACAAGGGGAAGAAGATGCATGTTGCTATGGCCTGAAGACAGGAATAGTAACCTTCAGAAACATCTGCTCATGAAGCATAGTGCCTTGTATTCGCTGCTCCTAGGAAGCACAAATGGAAGACTTTAGAAGTGCAAGATAAGCCTGCAGTGCAGAACAGCTTGTCTGAGCATCAGCTTCCAGAATACAGTTATGACATCTTTTTCCAATACCTCATTTGTTTCATCATTGCAGATGACCAGGTGAGCACTGCCCTATCTGCTTTTCATCTTAGCTTATCTTTTTGAACCTACTCACTTCATGTAGTTGATTGCCCTGAGTTTCATGATATCTGCTGGCTTCTCCAACCCAACCTTGAACACATACCTCATCACAACACCATAGTGAAAGAGTTACCATTGAATGGGGAAAGGCCTTCACAGAATTGTGTGATGAACTTGATGTAGGTCAACTCGGTTCTGAGTGGGATGAAGTTGTGCTAACCCGTAACCGAAACAGGGATCATGTGATCAGATAAGTTTCACTGCAGATATCTGGTCAAGTTCAACCTTATTGCCATATCTCGCTGTAACATCTCACTGGATATCTCAGGATGCAAGCAATAATCTCTCTCTAAAAGCTGCTCTAATTGGTTTTCACTGCCTCACGAAGGCGCATACTGGCAAGAACATAGCTGAAGTCATCTTATCTCTCATTGATTGCACCAATGTTACATCCAAGGTAAGTATCCATGTATTGAACCTAAGAGCCTTACTGAAGACCATAGATCGGTCATTTCACTCTGGACAACGCTTCAAATAATGTGACTGCCATGAAAGAGCTGCAGGCATTACTTTTCAAGTGTGATGTCGTGTTTGATCATCTCAATAATTGTATCATGTGCTACCCGCACATTATCAACATCTGCACTGCTCACATCATCACTGCAAGTACTCAAGTCAGCAAGAATTACTTGGATAGCAATGGTTTGGAAGGTGACGACGACGATGACGATGACCACTTTGACCCTTCCTCTCCTGGTTCTCAAACAGGGCCTCAATTTAATCACATCACAGCCACCAGAGTGTTGAGTGTGGCTTAGGAGTCTGAGCCATGATCCCATCATGCTTGTTGCGGATATTGTCCATCACATATGTGCATCAGATTCCAGAAAGCAAGCATTTGCCAAGCTCATCCAGTTCTGTACCAAGGAGTCAAGGATGATCCCAAGTTATGTGGTGCTTGACCACTACAGCTCATCCAACATGTCAGGACTTGATGGGATTCAGTTTACCTCATGCTCCAATGTTTCCGTGTTCTTCGCAAGGTGAGCTTAGATGTCCTTTGAACTGTCAGTACTAATTCTAGATTTTTAAGGCTGTAGACATGTACTGTTGCGCAACAAACAAGGTATATGGAGTCTCACCTTGTAAAGGTGTAGAGACATAGAGTTGTAGAGTTATAGAGAGTAGCTCAAGTGTGCACAGAGTGAAGCGGCTTGTATTTTCAGAGGGACTCTACTCCCCTATAAATAGGAAACCCGGTCCCTATGGTCCCACCATGTCCATTGCATAAAAGTGATGAGTAAAGGTGTCCACAGTATGGCGTATTCAGTGACGCCTGATGTGAAACACCCCAGAACTCCTCAGTATCACCGCATGTGATGCTGATAAGATTTGCACCCTCCATACTGGAGTTCACGCCCACTTTGTGCATAATGGAGTACCCTAATATGGTAATCATATGTACGTATACTACCTGTAATGCTGTAACTGCCATAGATAAGATACTTATGTACTTATTACGTTTCAACATGTACTTCACCAATGAATCATCCATCAAATCTATGAGACTAACTTCTACTGACTGGGAGCTCCTAGAGAGCATAGAGGGCATCCTGGAGGTATGTCTTGCGGATACCCTTTTGCATGTCATGTTATCTCAATTAAATTATATGCTTCACACATCATTCTGCAAACCATGTCATCTGAGTCAATGCCAGTCTTGTGTGGTGCCATTGCCAGTTTCAAGCTTCTCATGACTAAGTGGGAACAACTGGGTGAGGAACATCCAGAACTACAATATTGGATGCAGATCAGTTTGCGCTAGGTGCAAAAGTATTATAAGCGGATGGACAATACCAATGCCTATGTCATCACCATGAGTGGGTCTCTGTTTTCCCATTATGCAGTCACTCAATGCAAATTCACCATCTAAAAGTTCTCAATCCTTCCATATGCTTTTCATGGATCCAATGTGGGTGGGATCCAATTTACACCAAGAGATCCAAGAAGATCATGCTCGACCTTGTAAGTGCATGACTGATGTTATATTCTCACGTTAACAATTTGCACTAGATGCTCAAGTATCGTGAAGAAAGCTCATCTCTCGTGCAACTGGCTCAAACTCAAGCTTGCCCCAAGCTTCCATCATATGCAAAGATGTCAACGTGTTTCCAACTCAAGGACCACCCCATTTACTCTGGACTCAATAGTGCAAATCTGATGGGGAAGGTTGAAGAGGGATTTGTGAAGTACATCTTAGGTCCATTGACATCAGAAAATATGAACATCCTGATCTACTGGCAGGTAAGTCCCATATTGCATTTGATCAGGTTAACATTATCACAACTATTGCTACCGACAGGCCCACAAGTCAGAGTTCCCTACACTCTTTGCTATTGCTATGGACTACCTTCTGATTCAATCATCTTCTGTCCTATGTGAACACATCTTCTTGTCAGCTGGGGAGACTGTCACCAAATGGCAAAACTGGATAAGCCCAGCCTTGATGGAAGTGTTACAAATGCTGAAGTTCTTGCTGAAGAAGAAGCATCTAGATTTCATGGCCAGTTGGGAGACCTCAGAAGCTGCCATGCTGGGGGAGACCAGACCAAAGGTGGACTCTCTACCAGGTATCACACTTGATTCATTGTTGGGTGGGGACATCGAAAAGGTGAGGGATGAGCTTCTCCATGATGATATGAGTCACTATGATGGTTAAATGCCTATTCAACATTGACAATTTACTGTAACCTCATGTACCAGAACATTCTTCACACATTTGATTTCATACCATCCTATCAATACTGTAGCAAATATTATGCATCTCATCTGGTTTGGCATTGGCCAGCTTGGAAATCGGAGTTCTAAGTGAAAGATGGGGTTGTTTTTGGGATGGCATTTCAACAACCATCACACCATACTGAACCCAATTTCCCTGTCTTATGTTGCATTCAAACAATTCCCTTGAGACACATTCAAGGGAGCAGCCCAGGATAGTTTGCATATGTGGAAGGTATAGAGTGGGGAAGTTACTGGGCTGTGGCATGTTCAGTGAGTCATTCTGATAGTGCTTTGATTTTACTGAACCCCTCCCCCTCCCCCCTACTAGGAAATGTCTACCTGGGATGGGATATCAAAACAGGACTGGAGGTCACTCTCAAATTTGCACCTATCCAATCAAAACATGATTGGCTTGGTCACGAACATAGTGTATACAAAGTCCTTTCTAACGTGGCAGGCATCTCTTCTATGCATTGGTATGGGAGAGAGGCCCACTACAATGTGCTGATTCTCGATCGCCTTGGCCTTACACTGCAAGAGTCTATATCCCAGTCCCACAACAATGTCGGCTTAGTATTTCCATATGCCAATCAAATGGTATTCCCCTCATACATGTTCCACACAATCCCAGACATTTAGCTCGTATACCTATTCTTTCTACAGCCTTCTTGTCTTAAAGCACTACACAGTCAAAATTACATTCATCAAGATGTTAAACCAGCAAACTTCATGACTGGCATCAGTGAGCTGAGCAACCAGGTGTTGCTTGGCCAAACTTTTTCACAATCCCTCTACTTGTCAGCACATTTCACCAGTATCTGGGCTCAAGAACACAGGTACTATCGCTTTTACTTCAATCAACAACCATTCAGGACAGATCCAATCATGCTGCGACAATCTTGAATCTCTGGTGTATTGTATAGTCTATTTGTGCTGTGGTTGCTTACCTTGGCAAGATATCATCAAGGAGGGCCCTGTTGAGCAATATGAGGAAGCTGTTGTCAAGATGAAGACCACCTTGGCCACAGGGCTTTGCCAGGGCCTACCTTTACCCTTCATCACCTTCACTCAGCACATCCGATCACTTGCCTTTGATGAGAAGCCACAGTACGACTACCTCCACACTCTCCTCACACAGTGTTCAGCTTGTGATTCCAACAACATCATATCAGGCATCGTTACTATTCCAGCTTCACTCCCCAAACACCCCAAACATAGTGTCAACATAGTGTTAATGTCTCCTTTCCCTGTGGTCAACAGATGTGAGTCCAGCCTTTATTACTTGACTTGAGCTAATTGCATGCAGTTTACATTTGTCCATGCACTCGGTAAATGTTCTGCCAGTCACAAGATCATTGGAGCTTCAGTAGCAAGTGGTATATTTTGGCATTGGACATCATACCTTTCATGTTGTACTGTATCTTCCCATACCTGTGTGTGCACAGTAGTAGTCCTTGTTGTTCAACATGTTTGTTTTCCGCCAGCTTAGCTGGCTTGAGTGTGGGCTCAGTGCGATAGCCAACAGCTCTGAGTGTATTAGCCACAAAATTAGCCGTGGCTTGGCTAAATAAGGCAAGCCCATGCTTTGGGCTTTCAGGGCTCAGCTACAGCTGGCTTGGGCTATTGGAGCCCCGCAACACTACTAGTACCAATAAACTTGTGGGCATGATGATCAACATAATGGATGATGCAAAACTGCTATATGTGTCCAGTGCGGTAGGGTACTTGAAGTCCTCTGAGACACATGATTGTCCATAGATGGGCAGAAGATGTACTGCTCAAGTAATGTAATCTAAATGGATAACTTTGAGGGTAGGCTTGCCACCATGATTGAATTCCTGCTTCATGACCCACATCCCTGTGTCCAGATCATGTTTGTCAGTATGAACAAACTAGTTGATCAACACATATGAAAAATTCTTGCAACAATACTCAAAAGAGTATTGCATAGTAAAAGTGTTTCAAAGCATGCTGGCAGGGAAGTGAGAGTGTGTCATGAACCCCTGCTTCAATAAAGACAGAGCACAGTTCATGGTTCATGTCAACAGAGTTTTGAAGGTGTTCAAGAGAGATTGAATTGATGGTATTTCACCAGGCAATGTAACATGCATCCATGAAAGCTGCAATGGAACAAACCATCACAGATGGGAGATATCCTGCAATCGCAGTGAGAAAAATGGGTGATATATTAGTGTGCATGATCTGATAAGATAATCACTACCTACCTTTATCAGCACCTTTGAGTCATTGCCTGTCCATTGCTTATAATCACACCCATCTGGGAACTGGCAAAGACCAGAGAATGGGGGATCAGCAGAGATCCTAGAATAAGATCATATATGATCTTATTCTAGGATCAAAGAAGAAAGATCATACTGGCAGTCAATATCCTTGATAATTTCCAATGATGCCTTCTTGCCATGTGTTACATCTATGTAGTGTTATCACCTAATGCTAGTCTGACTTGAATTGAAGTGTGATGAGAATGTGATGATAATCAGGTAATGTAACTGAGTCTCTCAGCCTCTAGGTCTTTTGATGACACTAGGGTAGTCCAAGACTAATCTTCAGTCAATAGACTGGCAACAGTGACAATATAGAAAGAGGAGATGAAATGACACTACAAGCCAATGGCTTGTGCTTTAGAGTGAAAGAGAGGAATGCTGGTGATGATTCAAGAAGACCAAGCTGGTGAGCTATAGTCTCACTACTACATGTTATATACAGTTACTCACTGGCTTTAAAGCACAGCTTGAAACAAAACCCTGATACAATGATCCTAGGAATGAGTCACTATCTGCACTAAGAATACCTGAAACACTGGCAATACTAATGCCAGTGATGTGTAAGTGTCCATGACTAATAACTGCTTACTATTGTAGTCATAACCAAATAGTAAGCATTCTGAAACTCCGAGAACTCATCATCCTGCTGATCAACTAGTCTGAACAATGTCATATATGACAATTTAGGTATTCTAGCACCCATTCAACTAGGTGATCCTTAAATACACACTTGATCAGCTGATGGAGGAGATCTGGCACCAAGAGTTCATATATGTTGGCACATGGAAATAAATATGTAAATGGCTGCCAGATACCTTGTCAGACAAAATCTGCAGAAAAATGATGCAATACATACCACAATGTTGTGTCAAACACCAAAATCATCCCAGAGAATGCATGGGCTAAAGGTCTTGATAAGGATGTCAGTTTTATTGTACAACTGTCAATGAATTTCTGAGCTGTCAAGGTTGCTTGATTGTGCATCACACTTTACATAAGAAAGTATCAATAACCCCACATGTAATGGTGATGTCTGCAAACTCACTTTGGACACCACTTGGATGCAATGCCAGCAAGCCAGACCTGCTCAGGATAGTCAGTGATGCACCACCCACAAACCAACTTGGTTTTGGAAATTCCATCAGTTATCAGAGGTTATTGTTTTATATGGGTATCTGTTATGAGGGGTTTAACTGTACTCACATATGGGATTGAAAGGCTTGGTTGACACAGAACTTTTTTCCTGTCAGATCCTCTTTTGGTGCTGGTGTGCCACCTTGGGATTACCAGGATAGTCAGTAAGCTTTTCAATCATTTCTGCTGCCACCATCACAATGACATCATCAACTAGGTCACATAAGTTACCTTGCTTGTCAAGGTCTTTACCCAGTCTGAATTACATAAGATCCTGCCTGTTAATTATGTGGTCACATGTTGATCTTGCTTTTGCTATTTTGACACCCCACAATGACAACAAGACACCACAATCTCAGATCTGGCTCCCTTAAAGCCTGTTTATTTCCTCTCAATTTCATCCCCTGGACCCTTTGGCCATCTTCATCCAATAAACACCTGCAGAACAACCAACATGTCAAGAAACAGATCATATCTCAACTGGCCACTTTACCCAGTGGGAATTACATATGACCTTGCCATTTGATCATGTGAGTTTGTTTTTCACCCCTTTGGTCTCCCTGCCTTGCTCCCTGCCTCACTTTTGTCTTAAAGCAAGGACAAGTACCTCTTTTCCACACCACAAAGGAGACTGCTTGTAGTACTAGTGTGAGTATTCAGAACTACTCTCACTGGTATTACCTGTCTGCCTCCTCAGTGTTGTTGAGAAGGAGCATTACCCTTGAGTTTCACTTGCCATTTTCCCTCTTTTCTCCTTCTCTAACCCTCTTGTTGCACAATCTGGCACCAGTCAATGTGACTGACATGCCCCCTTGCCAAGGGGGGTCAAAAGATTTGACGCCCAACCCGACAGGGGGGGGGTCAACTGAAATGGCTTAAAAATATTTGGGAAAATTTGATGCCCAATCTGGCCTGCCAATCTGGGAAGGGGGGGGTTCAAGTGTGCACTGCTGGAAAAAAAAAGCATAAAAACACTTTATTTGCAGGTGACAGTGATACAATTGACAGTATTCTACAGTAGTATACTTGTATCCCCACTGCCATCTGCACCAATGTGGCAGTGCTATCTTCATCACCACCATGGTTCATTGTCACTGGTTCATTGTTGGCCTGAGGACCTTGGGGTGAAGTTGTTTGGGGTGACCAGTGTTGTTGTTACAGAATTGCTGCTGTTGCTGTGTTGTCATACTCCATGACACTGGTCAGGGTCAGGACTGGGGGTGGTACGTTGAGGTTGGGATCATGCATGACAAGACTGGATGTGAATGAGCATGAGGAAAGAGGAAAACTGTGAAGACCAGCATGGCAAAATATGCACAGTGAGGGAATCCAACCCTGAGTCCAAAAAAAATTCTGTGCCAACAACATTTACCCAATACACCAAATGGGCTATTATTGTTTTCTTTGGCCATGCTATATGAATACATCATTACCATTTCCTGCATCATGCATAATTATCTGTCCTCATTGTTGTCCCCACTGTCATTTGCCTCTGCCATCCCGCCCTTCCCCTATGCTTGCCATCACACACTTCATGCCCATTGAGCCTCCCCACCCCTTGACAACCACAATAGTTTGTGCCACAAAAATGACACAGCCGAAGACAACTTGGAAGACAACCGTGCAATGATGAAAGTGGCAACCATGGTGATAAAGCCGGACAAAAGCTACAGTACCACAGGGTGACGAGCACGACTGGCACAGCACAAGAATGGGTACAGCAATCACCATGATAGCACAGAACAGCAACAGCAAACACAGCAGTGACAGTGACACTCGTGCTGCAACTACAACCAATGGCATTGATTTGAAATGGGACTCATACACTCCTTTGTACATGTAGTAGCACCTGCACCTAATAAATATATACACATATTGGTCTTACTGTATTAAAAGAAAGAAAGCACTGTTGGGAAAGCACTGATTCAGGTGAGCCCAGGCCACCACATAGAGTGTACGACCTGGCATACACTCTATGTTTTGCCAGTGTCTATGTTTCTCCAAACTTTTTTTGATATTTGTCATACTTTTCTTTTTTGGGGTAAGGGGGGGGGGGGTCAACCAAAATCCCTTAAAAATATTTCATGACCCCCAGCAATTTTTAAACTCTTTGACCCCCCTTGCCCCTTGCCCACCTCCCACAGTGTGGTGACATTCACAGGAGCAGTGTATTTCATTAGTGACAGTTGGCTCTTGATTGCAGTAGATCATGTACTTGATCATGTAGATTACATTCTCAAAATATAGAGTTGTTTTCCTAGTATGATACACCCTACTCTGCCCAACAACTTACAAAGAATAAAAATTTGACATGCACTAATACTATCCTGACCCAACTTTTTTGTGGAAATCTCAAAGCTTTTTCTGTAAATTCAACAACTCCTCATAAACACTTGAAATTGTACATACTCATAGAACAATAGACCCTTAATCCACGGAATTTTACTGGACTCCATATTTTCCATGTACAGTGCATTTTATGTATATTATCACCCCCTGAAAAAATAAACATGTGGGAGTACCAAAATCAGCAGGATCAAGTAGGTATGTGGTGGCTGCGCAAACCTGGTTTTGAGCTTTCTGATTTTTTGGTGACCATAAACTCATGTGTATTCCCCTTATTATATATGATCTATTGTCCATAGTAGCTACTTTATCTAGTGTTTTTTTTTTGAGAAGAACAAATGACAAGAAATGTTTGATCAAGGTAAATTTATGAAAGTGCAAAAAAGGTGCACCCTGCAAAAAAGGTGGGTCAGAATAGTAGAGCAACAATTCAACTTGGCACACTGATCCAAGCAAGGTTTTGGTCAATGAAATTGACACCTAGTTCTAGAACTACTGTCACATGATAGTTCCAGCTCACATGACTCATCAACCTCATGACTCTACTGATAGCTCTGTGAACATCACACTCATCTAAGGCAATGTATTGTCAAACAAATACAGTATAGGTAACTGATCTGACCAGCATTGAGTGACCACTCTAATTCAGTGTATGCACCTCGTTCGTCATCGCCACATCAGTATTGCTACAGCTCGTTTCCAAGATAAGAACTAAGTAAAGATGCTCTGCGTGCGTGCCGTGATGAGGATATGCAAAATAATAACAAACTTGGATGAGAAAGTATTAAAGCAGTTTAATTATGGAGGGTATGCGTCGTAAAAGCTATTTATGCGAAAGGACGAATAATGTAACACAAGACAAAAGGTGTGCGTGTGAGAAGCTCCCTCAAGGGCCTTCAGCGAGACAATGAGACCAGTGCGTTATGGGCATTATAGCATGCGGTATCCCGGGCTTTGAGGCGTGCGGCAATACACTCGACGGAGGGACCCGAAGAAATATCAAGAAGTTGTTGACGCGAGCAGACGAAACGGCCGCACAGGTAGCGCACATCACCTTGGTGTTACCGGTCGCTGTGTCATATCCAATAACCGATACACAGGATCATCCCGAGGCGTATCTGGATGTACTTCGAACTTATTCTCCCAGAGAGCAGCAGACGATCTCGACGGATCAAAGCCAGCAGGATCAGAGAGCGATCCACCGGTACGCGGTTGCCAGTGAGGAGCCACGATATGAGACGCTACCAGCGACGGGACCATCGCCAACAACCCAGGCCTGAATGCAAAAATTAATCAACGCTGTGTTCCCTGACGCGAAGCAACACGTCACACTCACACTAGCCGCGGGCCATCGGAATCAGGGCACGCAGAGCGGCTCTTGCGGACGAAAGATGATCCGCGCATGCGGCCACCGCGGAGCTTCGCAAACGTGCCTAGATTGTCGCGCACCTGGTCTACGGCGAAGGAGAAACCCGGCTCTGCATCTGGGTGAATCGTAGGGAGCACCTCTGGTTTCGGTAGCAGGCGTAGCTTCTTGAAGACGCGCTCACAAGGCTCATTGGGGGCGATACGGATCAGAGCACCAAGAGGAAGAGAAAGACAGCCAAGCGCAAGCGAGATACCCCATTCTCTGATGCCCATGCGTGTGA
This sequence comes from Lactarius quietus, assembly GCA_015025155.1. Lineage (NCBI taxonomy): Eukaryota > Fungi > Basidiomycota > Agaricomycetes > Russulales > Russulaceae > Lactarius > Lactarius quietus. The sequence continues at coordinate 16,992 of WITN01001057.1, forward strand.
CGTCGAAAGCCGAGCCACCGACGAAACAGATCAAGACTTGTACGGCAACCTCTGGTGGATGATTTTCAAGTCAGCTACACTACACGAACGCAGACGAAGAGACAAACCAATGGCGGTGATGGAGATGAAATACCAATTCTTCGACATTCCCTCAAAAACGTTCAGCTTTCTGTCCAGACGGCGGCAGTTGAAAGAATTAAATATCTGCGCGAACACAAACGCGTTGAAAACCAGAGTCTGCACGATGCCATCGTGGTGCTTCTGTACAGTCGAGTCGTCGCTATGGTGGAACCCAAGGATTTTCGAGCCGAGGAAATGGAAGATGAGAATGATGGCGATTTGATAGATTGCCTGTCCCAGAATCTGCTTAATCATGTTAACGGTGAACAATGGGTCCGTCTTCTTGTCGGGCTTGCGATTGAGCAGGACTGGTGAGGCCGGGTCCGTCGCAAGCGCAAGCGCGGCGAAGGTGTCCATGATTATGTTGATCCAAAGTAACTGGACGGCACTCAACGCTCCTTCTTCCGCCGATGACGCCAGTGCCGAGACGAATGTGATGACGACGGCTGTGACGTTGGTTGATATCTGGAATTGTAGAAATTTGCGCACGGCGTCGTTGACACAACGTCCCCACATAATTGCATTGACGATCGAGGAGAAGTTGTCGTCCATCAGAATGATATCGGATGCTTCTTTGGCTACTTCAGTACCAGCGATGCCCATAGAGAAACCGACGTGAGCAGTCTTGAGGGCAGGCCCATCGTTAGTACCGTCACCGGTAACGCCAACGATATCGCCCAGATCCTTGAGCGACTCGACCAACATGCGCTTATCGTCGGGAGAGGACCGGGCAAGGACTTGTAACCGTGGCACGATCGCTTTCATGGTTTCCGCTGAGAGTGTCCGAAAATGCGGTCCCTCCATAATAATGCCTCCAGCAGTGTAGATACCGCATTGTTGAGCAATCGACCGGGCAGTCATTACATTGTCTCCAGTGCACATTTTGACGCGGACCCCGGCCTTGCCACAATTGGCGACGGCCTCTCGGACACCTATACGAAGAGGATCCTCGATGCCAGTAATGCAAATCAGAGTCAGGTCAGTTATTAGGTCATCGTAATCAACCTGTCACACCAAGTAGTCGGGGTGTCAGATGCAAAACACTTTGAACAGATATGAAATTGCTTGCCTCGTCCTTGTCCACAAGTCGGGCTCCTTGAGGAGGCCAGTAGGAAAAGTCGCGGTAGCACAGGGCGATCGTGCGTAGCGTTTGGGATGCGTAGAATGTGATGGTGCGTGAAATGTTATCCTCCTCCAGTTCTCTGATTCGTGCTGTCTCGACTACGTTGGCATTGGCGGTCGGAGCCTCGTTTGTAGCGTCACCTGCTACGACGTGACGCGTGCATTTCCGTGACAATAGCTCGCTCGCACCCTTGATGTATAATCGGTGAATTCCGTCGGGAAGCCGCACCACGCAGCCCATAGACTTGCGGACACTGGAAAAGGGGATCATCTGAATGATGTTGGCCGAGTCACGAGTGTCCTTGTAGTTCGGCCAGCCGAGCTCCTTCGCAAATCCCAGCAACGCCGTTTCTGTCTTGTTTCCGACGAACACAGGCGCACCACTCTCTGGATCCACATCTTCGAACGCGGTTGAGTTAATAGCAATGGCCGCATTGAAGAGTTCCTTCAGCGGGTGCGGGAGAACTGAGTTTAGATTGGCCAAATCAACGGCGAAGTCTCTCGCGTTTGGACCGCGCCGCGCTTCACTGTCTGTCCGTTCCCGATTTTCTTCCAGCCTTCGCACGAACTTGGCATGGACCCCGACGGAGCCAGCCACGACGCTCATCTCGTTTTGTGTCAGGGTCCCGGTCTTGTCGGTGCAGATGACCGACGCGTTCGCCATGGTCTCACACGATCCGAGTACGCGCACCAAAAGATTCTCTTTGGTCATCCGTTTCGTCGCGAAGGCCAAGGCAAGAGTGACGGCGAGGGGCAGGCCTGTTGGAGGTTATAACGTCAGTTCTGGAAGATAGGTACGAACGGGTGAATTACCTTCAGGAACGGCGACGACCACGAGGGTCACAGAGATGATGAGAATGTTTACGAAGGTTGTTCCCTTTTCAGTCGACGTCCTGCATGAAAAAGTTTAATATTGGCTCAGACGAAAACGAACGATATCAATTACCTAGGGGGATTATTTGTTCCGAGTTCGACAAAGTAGCGAATGAGAAGGGCGGCAAAAAGAAGTCCGCCTGCAATACTACCGATCTTGGCAATTGCCTCGGCAAGGTCATTTAATTTGAGCTGCAACGGCGTGTTCTCCGTGTCGCGGCGCAAAGCTGCAAGTTAGAGTCTGGTCAGAGTGTGTAAATTCGAGGCAGAGGGATCAACGAACCCATCATAATACGGCCATTGAAGCTCTTGGTTCCAACAGAAATAACGACGTAGGCGCCAACCCCTTCAAGCACTTTACTCCCGCTAACGATAAAGCAGTCCGTGTGTCCTAGTAACTCCAAGCCGGAAGGGTTTATCTTCCTTTGAGGAGCCATAACACTATCGCCATCACCACTAGAGAAACCATCGGGGTCGAAATCCATAAGCCGTTTGTCTCTGAGCGCGATGCATTCTTCGTAGGAGAGCTTCTTGATCGCATCCGACTCTCCCGTCGCACTGGATTCATCGCACCGCACGTTATGACCAGAAAGGAAGATACCATCGCAAGGAATAACTTCGCCTGGCTCGAGCAATGCCACATCACCAACGACAACTTGATGTATGTCGATCTGATGTTCGCCACCGTCACGAATAACCTTCACAAGACGATCTTCCTTCTTCTCATTGAGCACCTGAAATTGCCTCTCCTTTTGCCAGTCGTTCAGCGAACCAACAGAGACGACGATGAGGATGGCCGCGATGATAGCAACGCCTTCGACCCAATCCACAGGAGGTTGCCCTGCGGGTCGGGTTGTACCGAAGTCTTGGAACAAGCCAAGGGCAAGCGATACTACGGCGGCGACCGATAACAAAACCTGATATGCGAGCATTAGATGCGGGGAGATGAGATAGGTATTTTTGGGCGTACTATGACTTTGTCCTGGAGTGCCAACCACATCAAGCGAATGAGGCTCTTGCTTGGACGTTGAGGGATAAAATTCTCTCCATATATGCGTTGTCGATCCTCTATCGTCGTTTCATAGGCACCCGCTGGAAAATTGTGGGAATTTTGGGGAGCCACACTAGAACCACCCCCAAGACTCGCCGTGCTTTGCAGCCCCTCAGGTACACCTGCGGGCGACGTGATCAAGATATTTGGTTTAGGCGGGGACGGGGACATCTCCACGCCAAAAGGGGTCACAGCATTGATAACCCCCGGATCAGGTGACCCCGGTTGGCTTGGTGTTGTGTGCTTTGTACTCAGACCGCGAAGGCGGTTCACCCCAAGACCCCGAAGTAGACCCTCTACGCCACCCAAACTCTCGAGGTTCTCCAAGCTCTTCGGGTCGACGAGACCCGCGAGCTGAAGTGGCTTGAATGCAAATGGCTCGACATTCAAGTCAGCTTCTTGTTTGAGATCCAGGACAGCAGGACGCGCGAGTTTGGCTCCCTTACGATTGACGTCTGCGCTGTCTCCTCTCGGGACGCTATCATGTCGTGTAATGTCGGAATTCGCGTCGGTGTCGGCACTGGGAGTTGGCGATGTTTGACGGACGCGCTGTACGGTCCTCTTGAAGAAGCCAGACGGTGACGAAGGGCGTGACGTATCTGATGCGACATCTACGTGGGTGTTGGTGGGGGAGGGGAGCGTACTCGGTGCATCAGACTGACTGGAACGTATTAGACTGAGCCCAAGACCCGTAGACTCATCGACATCGCGGTCGGTAGAGAGACTGCCGATACTCGAGATTGTTCCTGTGCTGGCCTTTCGACGGTGTCCCTGCGACGGAGGGGCAAGGAGACCCAAAGAGGAGAGGCCATCGTGCTCCTCTGGGTTGTTGTCGCGTAATACTGTCGAATTGGCCCAGCGAATTGAGCCTGACGAGTGCGCAGATAGAGTGGGTGAAGGTGGAGGTTGCAAGGAGGATGCGTCAGAGGTATGTGACGCTGGAGAGCTAGGGCTATCGAGAGAATTTCGGGAATTTCTCAGAATGGGTGTTGGAAGGGAGAGAAAGCCCTGCATATCAGAAGATGAGCTGGCGTGGCCCAGAGGGGAGAGGGGGATGTTGGGATTGTCGGGGGACGAGGAGGGAGAAGGGTCTAGAGGAGGAACAGAAGTGATATCTTCCTGCACGCCAACGACAGATATCTGAGGGATGTCCAAGTCGTCTGAGGCCATAGGAACGCAGTGGGCGGGAAGAGTTCACTTGGAACAGACACGAGAAAACTATAAAACAGCGACCCGTGAGGCTGTGTCCCGATGAGATCTCTTGGCGAACCGTCTTGCTGTCACACGTTTCGTCCAAATTTGGTCACACCAGGACCGGGACTACCAGGGTACTACAGCAACCTCAGTTGTCTGTAGAGAGCAATCACCTTCATGAGCGTGAGTTCAGCTATATTAACAACCTCAAGAGTAGATATCACACCGTGCTAAGCCGCCAGGCCCTCACCCCTTTCGCACCGAATCCTCGAGGTCACCTGTTAGGAAAGCACAGCCTCGATAAAGTGGGAAATATATGCAATGGCCCCCCCACGGCCGGGATCTCGGGAAAAAGACGTTCTCAGAGCCGCTGCATCGTCTAACTATACTCTCTACGTATCTCGTGGCAATGGCCTACCTCACTAGGCCTGAAGAATGGTACATAATCATTTCTCACATGATGGTTCTCGTGAACTAGGACACAGCCCACCATCTGACATTTCTTCTCCACATATAGAATAATAGAATGGTGGGTGACCACCTCTCGACATCTGTTCAGGTCTCAAGCTTACTTTGTATCATCCCGAACATTAACACAAAAACTACCACCTCTTACAATCCGATTCACGGTCGCAGTCACAGAGTCTTGAGTACCAATCGCTTCACTCAGATTATCATCGGTCCTAACAATGCCAATTTTGGCCAATGGTTCGGGAAATCAGGCAAATTCGATCGAAAGAACATTTACCGTGCTGTGGCTAGTATCTGATGTAGCTTGAAAGAGCTGGCTGTACCCGGATAGACTTTCCGATCCTCAGTCATCTGTAGATTACCACGACTCTACCACAGACTGTCTTTGAGCCCCCTTTGCTTGCTAGGATTGCTTGTTATTATATTCCGACCATCCCAACCTCTGGGAACCAGTGCCAATGCAATTGTGCCAACAGCCACTGGGCATTGGGCACCTTCAAGTTCAAGTTCGGCGCGACTTACGCCGTATTCCTTCCACCCTGCGCAATGGAGTGACCGTCTTGGCTACGTCTTAGCTACGCCGTGAAAATTGGGTTTGCACAGCCTAACTGCGGGGCGTTAAATTCTTCGTGGAAAGGTGGATACCACCCCTGTCTTAGCCGTCCGAATGCCGAACGAGGACTCGGGCAGCTAAACTCACTGTCCGCGCCACGAAACCCTTTCAAAGTACCAGCTTGCTTGCTAGAGGGTATGCACCCCGAATATACAGTATGATCACCCCCAGCATCCTTTCAGAACGAAAGATACATTCGGCAGTTGTTCACTGCCAGTGGGAAGCAGCCTGCGACGTTATCGTCACTTGGTGACTGCACAGTACTCGGGAAGAGCTCCAGACGCAGCTAGGCAATCCCTGCCAAGGCGTTTGCAACAGTGCCTTCCAGAGGTCATCGATGAATCAGGATGCGCAGCATGCTGCTCTATAGGACGGCCGAGAACGTCAGGCGAACAGCCATACCACCTCGGTTCTTAACTTAATCTCGGGCTCGGGAGCAACGGCGCAGCGCGAGATAAACTTTTTCAGAGCATTTTGGTCAAGCGGGCTCGCTTGGGTGAATATAAATGTATGACGCGGCCTCTTGGCAGCCCCAGCCCCTCTTGCATTTTTCACGACCATGATTCGTGAGAGAGCGGTGCAAGACAGCCCTTACGCAGCCAAAGAACTCGAAAAAAAACATTCGCGTTCGTTCTAGAAGTGCGCAGGAAGAAGGTTCCGATCCTCGGAGTCCTGTCTAGAGTCCGAACTGCGATGCGTGCGGCTGGCGATGCATCCTGAGCGATGCGTCTCGAAAGAAACCACGGAAGGGTAGTAACTTACCCGGACCAATGTCGGTTCCGCTACCGAGATATAAACTCACTTACCCGAGCAACAATCACGACAGAGTTTTGACGTTTGCCGAACTGTCACTGCAATGTCACTGCAATGTAAGAGTAGGCTGTAAAACCACCTTGACGGACACGCTCTTCTTGTGCGTTGGCAGGTCTCTGCTATTGAATGGACACAATGAAGTGGGTGTGGTGATGCGCAATAAAAAAATTGTCTAACAGAAAGACTCGAACCACCATCGCTGTGATGACGTGATGCAACGATTTGCACAGCATGTGTAACTTAGATCACCTGAGCGCCAGTGGCGTCAGAAAGTGCCCGTCTCCGTCCTGATTGTTGACAGGATGGCGTTTCCCTGTCCCGGTGCCTCATTTGATGAGCAAGCAACCTGGACAGAGCACCTGGTGTTTATAAAGGATCCGCATCGGCGTAGTGCCCTCCGCAAAAGGGCTGTACAGCACAGCAAGTCGAAATGCCGGCGGGCTGAAGATTGTGCCATGCCGAACGCTGTAATTACTGTACCCCAACGCGTGTCGTGCGGCACTTGGCCGCAGTGAATCGATCGAGGGAGCTTATTTCTTCTTTGGCATGGTGGCACCTCCACAGAGCCCGAACGAGTCCGCCGCCAAGCATCTCAATGTCCAACTTGTGCCGCCGCATCAAACACGTTATTACAACACCTCTTCCACGTTGAATTACTTTACCACGGTCGAACAGTTTCCCGGTGCACTCGGGCTACTAGTAGGTAATTCCGGGGGAGACCCGGACGCGCGTGACCTCTTAGTACGTACGTACGAAGACGATGCAATGTCGTCAGTAAGGCTGGCAGTGAGACAGATATCCGTGTTCAAAATGCCGAAAAAGCCGTCACGGGCAACTAATGGGAGCTCTAATGGGACGCTCGTGCGGACCGGGACTACTGTAGGCCCCTTCTGGGAGTTTTCATTCCCAACGGCGTTGCGGCAACTTCGAACACAGCAGTGCATGTAGTCCCATCACACCTTTTTCCACATAAACGATGAGAATACTTTCCTTCCGCTGATGTCCGAGACCCTTTGGGTGCCGTCGGTGACCTTGCCCTATGAAATGTTTAAAATAATCTTCTCAGGCACAAGGAAAGTGGATTTTTTCTTTCAAAAAAATTTACTGTAGCTGTTATTTTTTTGACCTCGGGTGCTATATGTATACTGGATCATAGCCCCGCTGCTATAGCTGAATCCAAATTACAGTAGGGGACCCTTTTTTCTCGAAACTTATATGCAGCTGAGTTCAAAGGGGTGGCCCGGGAGCGATGCCGGAGTTTTTTAAGAATAATTTTCCAGATAACATATTTTTAATTATCCTTTTTTGTACTTAACTGTGAACCCAGCTGCAAGTCAGCTTAGACTCAGCCACATGTGCTAATTCCGTCAGGTGTCCCCTAATTTGGATTCAGCTGTAATGTCGGGGAGAGTACGGTCGCGTACTGTGCAATCAACAAGACATACAACTGTTGTGCCAGTTAGAAAGATGGCCCGGGTACTGTAACTTTGTCACGGTAAAGTTCGCGTCTTGTCCGTGATTGGCGCCCGCGATGACAGCTCTCACGAGTGACTCGGATAAGATCTGAGGCTGTACAGTGTAAGTTACACGCATTGCAGGAGTTTGAGCTACGTAGATCCACGAGGTTCCCTCAAGGTGTAGACGGTAATTGTAGTGGGACGTGGGACACGTAAAATATGTTGAAAAGAAGGCACGCTGAAAGTCTTGGCAAGAAGTTGGGCCGGGGGAGAAGCGGGATGGGACAATAGGAAACCGTGTCCCCCGCCCAGCATCACATTCACTGGCCATGCGGTGAGGTCTTGCTACAGATGCGAAGTCTCATCACCAATGGCACAGAGAAATCGCGATTTATCCGTCGTAATCTCTGTGAGAGTGACATACACAGCATGTAGAATACACACGGCTAGGGGACTAGGCTACTGAAGTTGGAAAAAAGTTATCTGACTCGGGGTGGAAGGTGGGGAGCGGTTCTCATCACGTACAAGCACGGCCCCTTGTCCCCATCATCATCGAGGCGGATGCAAATGGTACCACTGCGATAGGTGTTTACCTCCATCGCCATCGGTAGTTCCATTGGGCTGACACACATACCTTCTCCATTCCCCCACTAGGTCAGAAATTGCGTCACGGCCTCTATCAGCCCACTGCCTGCGTGCCCACCCCAGAAATGAGTCGCCTGGGATATCCGCACCACTTCCAGGCCATTGCCCCCTTGTTCTGCCACTGCTCCACCTTCGTCCCCGTCGACCTCACCTTTGCCAGCACTCTGATTCCGCCCCTCCTCCTCACCACCATCAAATCCCTCATCTGTGCCGACAGCCAGCTTCCCGAGCTCCTCTGTCCACTCCTCGTAGGAATCAGCGCTTGTGAAATCATCTGCATCGCCGTAGCATATCAGCACGCGTGCCGCAGGTTGGCGCAGGAGGTTCTGGAGCGCGTTTTGGTACGTCCCAGTGTGGAATGCGGTGAGCAGCCCGCGTGGGCCGAGGGGGTACGAGATTAGGACGTGGGCGGTATTTATGTGCGCTGGTAGTAAAGGATGCAATGAAGCTGTAAGCGCGCCATTTGAGTATCCCTGTTGTAAGTTGGGCGTGGAATCGTCAGCCAGGCGTCGGCGGTCCGTGCAAAGAAGAGAGGGGAGCGCGGGAAGGCGGTGCAAGTGATAATGATGCGCGAGGATAAGGGAAATGGGGGAGGCACGTACAATAAATGCGACTTGGCGCACGTCGCCGAGTCTCTTGAGTGCATACTGCACGAGCTCGCGCAGATCCTCGCCTTCTTGCAGTCCCGTGAATGATTTCCAGCCCGACGAGCGGCCTACACCGCGCGCGTTGTAACGTAATACGTGAAATTTGAGGTAGTGCGTGAGCGGATGCACAAGTGCCTGGAGGACACTATGCGACCGACCAGTCCGGTTAAACGGACCCGTTCAGAGAAGGCGCGGTGGGAGACGTACGGGTCGTTCATGTTTCCCACCTAGTCGGGCCCATGGATGCAAACCACACGGCGAGCCGTTTTCCGGGCAACCGCGCCGCACCACGCTCCTCGTCCAGCTCGGTTACTGGGCCAGGAGGCGTCAAGCATGCCTCGAGCTTAAGCCCAGACGGAAGTTCTATAATCTTTGGAAAGTTCTCAGATAGGGGTCGTTCCAATGCGGCCATTTGAGAGTCGTCGTGTAACTGGTTGAAAGATTGTGGGTTAGTGGGCTGTGCTAGGAGGCGTATTTGGGCACATATCCCGGCCTGACTGGTCGCTGTTCTTGTCACACCGGCCGGCCCGTCTGACCGCCAAAAATGCGAGTGTTGGTCGAGACGCGTAGCGCGTCGCGACGCGTCTCAGCCCGAGTCAGCGATTCTCAAGGCGCCTGTTTTGCGTCAGGGTACCCTATACTAGAACGTTACCCGACGACGCCGATATGATAATCCGCTGACTCTCCGTCTGGCCCCTCCACGAGTGCTAACTCACTCCACCCGCACTTGCTAGGCTCCTCAGAGCTCTTCTTGCTCGAGCTACAAGGCGATCTCGTATTAACGGGCGACAAGCGCGGTCAACTCGTCGGACACCTGACGATCGACGACAGCGGCAAGGTGTGTGCATTTCCCCTACCGTGACGTATCTCATCAAAAGGCGATAGGAAAGCCAACGCTGCGGATCGGTTACCACCTTCTCGAGGGTACGATCGTGACCCTGGCGAAGCCGTTGGCCGTGCTGCAGCGCGTGTCCACCCCGTCACGATCACAAATACCTCCGCCAGCACACCCTGATGCCCCAGATGGAGATGTCAGCATGCACTGTGGTGACGAAGGTGGTGGTGACGAACTTGGCGCCAAGGGAGCGATAGCATCGGCAGCGACGTCGTACACGATACACACTATCGTGTGCAAGAAGATCGTATTTTCGAAACGACCTACGCCGATCGTCGGCTCGAGTGCGAAGATCGGGGCACCACTGCCAGCCCCACTATGACAGGTCAGTGGCTAGTGGACTCGTACAGCTAATTTATCATCAATAGTCGTATTATTTCTCACTCCAATATACACTACTCCAACATACGTCAGTGCTCCACAGGTTCAAAAATTATTACACTGCAGTTTTAAATGCTCCCGTTGCTCTTTGCAGTGACCTTGCAACCTGAAATATCGGGCACGCACCACGCGAGACCGCCACCATCTCAGAAAGCAGAGCCCATGTGCATACGTAACAGT
>WITN01001058.1:0-27415 GCA_015025155.1 Lactarius quietus
CAAGGCCACTATGATAGGTCATCCGAGGTTGGTTTAGCGATGGGATCGATCGGAGACGAAATAAAGGGTGACTTGAATGGAGAGGTGAGGGATGATGAGGGACGAAGAGATGAAAAAAGGGAGAAGGGAAAAGGAGAGAAATGGTCTGAAACGAGACGAGTAGGGATATCGTTGATAAGGGAGAATGTGGTTGGTGGAAGGTAGTCCGGAGTTGGCCGAGCAGTCCGAAACGGTGCGAAAAGATAAATTTTGGGCTCATGTGCTGAGTCGCCCTTACACCGTCACCCTCCCTGCCTCACTGCCACCTCCCTGCCTCACGACACCCTCCTGAATCACCACCACTCCTGCATTACCACACCTCCTGCATCACCACCACCCTCCCTGCATCACACCTCCTGCATCACCACCTCCCTGCATCACCTCTGCATACATCACCTCCCTGCATCACCACCACCCTTCCTGCATCACCCACTCTCCTTCCTTACTGTCACCCTCCCTCCTTCACTGTCACACTCTCAGAGATTGAGATGGAAAGAGGAAGATAGAGACAGAGAGGAGGGTAAGGGCAAGGGTGAAGAGAGAGGAGAGTGGGAGACAGAGAGAGGGAGAGGGAAAGGGAGAATAAGGGGGGAGAAAATAAGGTAATGTAAAACCAATCAATTGGTGAACAGTTCTAAATGGCTCTGACCACCTATCTGTTTTACAGATGCAGAGAGAGAAAGGGTGAACAAGGAAAGGAAGAACAAGAGAGAAAGAATTAACAAGGAAGACTAAAAAAAAGAGGGTGAGAGCAAAGAAGAGGACAGGAGAGGGGATCAATGAGAGGGTGAGCGTGAACAAAGAAGAATGAGCATAAGAGGGTGAGGATGACTGAGAGGGTGCATGATCAAGAGAGAGGAGACAAGGAAGAGGGTTAATGAGAGGGTGAGGGTATGAGTGGATAAAAAAGAGGAAGAGGGTTAATAAGGAAGTGTGTGAGTAATGAAGAGTTGGTATCAGAGAACATGAGAGAACAAGAGGGTGAGAGATTGAGAAACAAGAGGAAGGTGGTGAATAAAAAAGAGGGTGAGAGAGTGAGAATGAGAGAAAAAGGGTGGACAAGTGAGAAGGTGTGACCGTGTGAGCAAGGCAGAGTGAGACCAAGATGATTCAAAAGAGGGTGAGGGTGCAACAGAGGGTGAATGAAAAGTTGAGGCTGAACAATGTAGATAGAGATAACAGGGGAGGCTGAATAAGAGGCAAGGCTGTACAGTGAGAGTTAGAATAAGAGGAAGAAAAAGGAAGAGTGAGCACAAGAGTGAGAATGGGAATGAGTGCAAAGGAAAAGGAAATCAAGAGGGTGAGGGTGAATGAGTGAGTGAGTGAGCACAAGAAAGAGAGATGGAATGAGAGTGAGAGTGAGAAAGAGGGTGAACAAGAGAAAGAGTGTTATGCTTATCAGAGAAAAGGGCATCAAATGGTAAGTGCTCTTGTCTCCTCCACTTATAGAAGAGGGAGTGCTGATTATTATGAATGGGGGAACAAGCCAAGATATGTGTTACAAAATTGAAACAAATTTAGATTGGGTGACTGGTATATGAAAATCTATAAATGAATAAACTTAGAGTCTACCCTTCATGTTGTGCACAATTGAAATAACCCTGTAGGGGTCCTATATCATGTACTGAAAGTTCAGAAGAGTTGAGATGAAGCCAGGGCACAAAGAGGAGTGGGAACAGGGATAGTCAAGACCAATATGACAATGTGGTGATGAAATGGCAAGATAGTTAGTCCCTGAGCATCATAAAAGTACAATACATAATCATATTCATTGCAGGAAGTACATGGGGCTAGACCCTGCGAAAGGATGGCTGCACCTTGGTGAGACAGATGAGATAGGGTGACAAAAAAGGGTAGGGGTATGTGACAGAGAGAGAGTAAGAGTGAGCATAAGAAGGAGAAGAAAATGAGAGTGAGAGAGCAAGAGGAAACAGGGATGAGGGATGAGAGCAAGGAAGAGGGTGAGGATGGATGAGGGTGAGTGAGAATAGATGAACAAGAGAGCAGAAGAAGAAGACAAAAAAGATGAAGAAAAAGGTAAGAGTAAGAAGAGGACAAGAGCAAAGAAGATGAAGAGGGCAGGGTAAAGAATACAGAGAGGGTAAAGAGGAGGGTGAGCAAGTATGAGAAGGAGAGAAAGAATGAGAGTGAGAAAGAACAAGAGGGTGAACAAGAGGGTGAACAAGAGAGTGAAACGAGAGGATGATGGTGAATAAGGGGGCAAGGATGAAGAATGAATATGAAAAGGGTGAAAAATAGGGTGAGTGGGCACAAGAAGGAGCAGAGAAATGAGGGTGAGGGTGAGTAAGAGTGTGAACAAGAGAGAGGGTGTAACGTTTCTACCAAACATTGTTCCAACTTGGAACTCTTGATAGACCTTGATCCAAAAACAGACCGACAGCAGTTGAATAACTATGATCAAACGTGAATGACAAACCAAACAACAAGGACTTCGCCTTATACTGGAAGGATACAACAGGGATCTTCAAGAGATGAGAGGACAGACCACACAAGGATCAACAAGATGAGAGAAACAGGCAAACTAGCCAACACTTCAATTGTACTCAAGGTAGATCTCAAGACAACGAAGATAAGGTCTCGTCTATCAAGACAGAGCACCTTATATACACTACAGGGCTGACTCCTAAACTGAGTCCCAAATATCGTAAGTATCGTATTGTCCAATCAGCCATCAGGGATAATGACCCAGGCAACATACAGTACATGAGGCAGAAGGCCCCATCACAGTCAGAGATACCACTCCATGAGTCAGAGATAACACTCGACATGACTCACTATCGTCCAATGATCGTCCGGCGCAACATCAGCATGATAAGTACAGCCATCAGGCAACATCAGAATGTTCCAATCAGAAAGAACCCAAACAGGACAAAGCCTAACCAAAGTTGGGAATTCCGCATCCAACTATACCCTCTCAGGAATTATGTCTCGACCTGAGGAAACCGTTCCCCTGACTTATCCTTTAGATCCATCCCTTGACCTGGGGGATCTGGGGGTTGCTGATCACATGATTAATCATGTGACTCAGACTTCATCATTCCTAAACGGATAACGTCGCCAGTGTTGTTGTCCACAATGAAATGATCATCTGTACTCAACATTTGGCGTGACCTCCAATGTCTCATCTTCATCTATCTCAGAGACTCTTCTTCTTTTCTTCTTCTTCAGTGAATCCCACCACAGGGGGGTCTTTCAGCCTCTTCAGGCAACCCAAATCGAACCTTCATCGGCTTGGTAATACCACTGGCCATGACACGTGCTCCGCACGTGACAGAGGGTGAATATGAGACTCAGGAGAACAATGAAGCAGGAGAACAAGGAGATGGTGAAAAGATGGTGAGGGTGAGAAGACAGACAGAGAAAAAGAAGAAGAGTGAGAGTGAGCACAAGGAGAGAGGGGAAAGAGAGTGATGGAGAATAAGAGACTCCCCCTTGTTTGCTCCCCTTCCCTCTCCTCTCCTCTCCTTCTCTCCCCTCCTCTCACATCTGTCACCCTCTCCCTCCCAAACTGTCTCTCCCTCTTCCACCCCCACCTCCTCTCCCTCTCCCTCTCCCTCATCCTCCTCCCTGTCCTCCTTCCCCTCAATCCCCCTCCCCCTCATCCCCTTCCCTCAATCCCCCTCCCCTCATCCCCATCCCCTCCCCCCCTCATCCCCATCATCCCCTCCCCCCATCCCCCTCATCCTCATCCCCTCCCTCCCATCCCTCTCATCCTCATCCCTCCCCCCCATCCCCCTCATCCCCATCCCCCTCATCCCCATCCCCCTCATCCCCATCCCCCTCATCCCATCCCCCTCATCCCCATCCCCTCCCCCCATCCCCCTCATCCTCATCCCCATCCCCACCCCCCATCCCCTCCCCCCCCTCCCCCTCATCCCCCTCATCCCCTCCCCCCCATCCCCCTCATCCCCATCCCCCTCATCCCATCCCCACCCCCATCCCCCTCATCCCCATCCCCACCCCCCATCCCCCTCATCCTCATCCCCTCCTCCCCATCCCCTCCCCCCCCTCCCCCCATCCCCCTCATCCTCATCCCCCTCCCCCCCATCCCCTCATCCCCATCCCCTCCCCTCCCCCTCCCCTCCTCGTCCTCGTCCTCCTCCCCCTCATCATCCTCCCCCTCCCCATTGCTTATCCACCCCTTCTTGACTCACACCGGCTGAGTGTATGCACAAGGTATATTTATTAATAAGTTACTACACTTTTCCACAAGACTACTACACCCTGTCCCACCCCACCCTAGCTTCCCTTCACTGCTTGATTACCATATATACTTAAATTTCCTTATCCATTACGAGAGTCAGCTCGAGCTGGCTCATTTGGGAATGGCTCAGCTCGGCTTGTCCCGTTATGGTCGAGCCATGCTTAGCTGAGCCAAGCCAAGCTGAGCCAAGCTGTGGCAACACTACTTGAGACCACTGCACAAATATGTGACGAACAATTGTGTATACAGATGTACAAATATGTGGAATGAAAATGTAACTATCAAAGTGGATTCATAGAAGTGGTGCATGTAGGAGCTTTAGATGTGGAGTCATAGATATGAAGATATATTGTGGACATGGGTGTTGTGCACCAGAGCTGCACGCACTGCAGGACCACCTATGCATGCACACAGCGTGCATATGTGTGCATCCTGGATGCACACACAGTGCATTGGGGCTGTGCACGCTGCAGCACAACTCAATGTGGGTGCATTGCATGCACACCTGTGTGTCCAGGACACATGTGCAGTGCATTGGGGCACCCATGATACAGCACCACTGAGGTGTCTGCATTGCATGCACACCCATGCATCCAGGATGCACGCACAGCACACTGGGGCTGCCCACACTGCATCACAACTCAGGTGTGCACACTGTATGCATGCACAGTGCACTGGAGCCACACACACTGCAGCGCTGCCCATTTGTGCACACAGTGTGTGCATGTGTGGTCCAGGATGCACACACACTACATTGGGGCTGCCTGCACTGCAGCACCACCCTTCTGTGCATATGCATGCATCCAGGATGCACACACACTGCACTGGGGCAGCTCACACTGCATTACCACTCAGGTGTGCACATTGTATGCACACCTATGTGTCCAAGATGCATGCACGCTGCACTGGAGCTGCACACATTGCAGTGCCACCCACCTGTGCACACAGCGTGCATCTGTGTGTGTCCAGGATGCATGTGCATTGCACTGGGGCTGCCCACACTGCATCACCACTCAGGTGTGCACATTGTATGCACATCCATGTGTCCAGGATGCATGCACAGTGCACTGGGGCTGCCCACACTGCAATACCACTCAGGTGTGCACATGGTATGCACACACAGTGCACTGGAGCTGCATGCACTGGAGCACCACCCTTCCATGCACACAGTGTGCATATGCATGCATCCAGGATGCACTTGCACTGCACTAGGGCTGCCCATGCTGTATCACCACAGGTGTGGACATTTTATGCATGCCTGTGTGTCCAGGCCACATGCACAGTGCACTGGAGCTGCATGCACTGTAGTGCCACCCTTCCATGCACACAGTGTGCATATGCATGCATTCATGATGCACGCACACTGCACTGGGGCTGCCTGCGCTGCAGCACCACTCAGGTATGCACATTGTATGCATGCACAGTGCCCTGGAGCCATGTGCACTACAGTGCCAACCTTCCATGCACACAGCATGCATAGGTGTGCATCCTGGATGCACACACAGGGCACTGGTGCTGCATGTGTCATAGTACTGCTCATGCACAGATGTGTGTGCATATGTGGGCGTCCTGGATGCACTCGCAGGGTGCTAGGGCTGCCCACACTGCAACACCACTCAGATGTGTACATTATATGCATGGCCGTGAGTACTGCATGCACACACAGTGCACTGAAGCTGCACAAACTGCAGCACCACTCTTGTGAGTGCACTCTCTCCTCATGTGTGCATCCAGGACACACATGCAGTGCACTGGGGCAGCTGGAGCTGCACCCACTGCAGCACCACTCATGTATGCACACTGTGTGCATATGCATGCAGCCAGGATGCACACATGGTGCACAGAGGCTGTGTCAAAGTACCACCTATGCACACACATGAGTATGTGGTGTGCATATCTGTTCATCCACAATACATGTCCAGTGCACTAGGACTGCCCATGCTGCAGCATCACTCATATGTGCCCACCATATGCACCCCCATGCATCCACAATCACACATCTGGCACTGCACACACTGCAGCACCACTCAGAGTGTTTGCACTGTGTCCATACTATTCAGACCTACATTTCTGCAAAAAATCACCAACCTTTTTCTGTAAATTCAATGACTCTTCGTAAACACTTCAAATTGTACATACTCATAGAACAATATACCCTTAATCCACTGAATGTTGCTGCTTATTTATTGCCAAAGTAGTGCAGCCACTAAATTTTGCCCAAACATTTCCCACCATGGTCAACCATTTGTCACACCAACTGGAGCATCTGGACAGCAGACTGTCTGTGCATCCAATGCAAATTAGTCATGTAGTTTGTCACCCTTTAGTATACTCAACACAAGATTACCCCCCATTGCTCAATCACTTTAGATTTGCAACTCCATATTTTCCATTTAAGGTGCATTCTATGTATACTATCACCCCCCAAAGCAATTAACATGTGTGAGTGACAAGATTGTCTATCAGTAACAACTGCTTCACCTTATCATGCAAGATAATAGCTGCAGACATGAGCACCATCAAATAAGGTTCCAATCCGTGAATTGCATATGCTGTCAGCAAAGGTGAGAATCTTCTGCATTCCTTTCAGGTGTCTGAGTCAGGGCAACTCTTCACTGTGCACCCATTTAATGCTTCAGTCACTTTAGACATCAAAACTGGGCAACTCCCATGCACAGTGTCTCCTGCATTTGCATCTGATTCACCAATTGCTCACATTCAGGAGTGGACTCAGCCATGTCATTAAGGCTCTGAGATGATTGAGAGGTGTGTCATTCTTGATAGCTTCCATTCTGCAGTGAAACATGAACTGGCTCTACATGAATATGTTCAGATTTTTAGCTATTTTATTTAAAAATATCAAATAATGTTGGCTAAGAGTTGTCCCAACACTATGTGCTACTCTTAATGCATTCTCAGTTTCAAAGTGTGGGGCACTCTGCAGCAAATTTCATATTCTTCATGGACCAGAACAATGCTTGCATCATAGAGGAGGCATCATCAGAGACTTCTGAGGTGTGCAAGACAAGAGAGTTTAATCTTGATCATCCTGACTTGCCCATTGTCATGCCAAGCTATAAATACATCATATGAATTCATTGCAACTTTATCAATAACTGTATTCTTCACTTGGCACCAAGATCAACCCAGGGCAATGAACCAATGGAACAGTGTCTCTTCCTACATACCAGACCTCACTCTATCAGGCCATCATTTGGCCTGACTCATCTGTGCACTTTTCTTTTTGCAAACCCTATGATTTTTAAAACAGCTGCAATGAGCATCAAATATTTCAGTTTGACCCAAACCTTTTATCCTTGGGTCATGCATTGGTCACACAGATGGGGGCATTTCAACAGGCAGAGCATCTTTGGAAGCATGCTTCAAATTAGTGATAACTCTATCACCATTGAGTAAGGTAAAGGTGAGATGAGTGTGGCTGAAACTGAACCTGAACACTTTCAATGTCCACTTGATAAGTGAGAAAAGACCAAACAAATCTATTAGAGTTGGCAGCGTACCCTCTGGTTTCTAAAACTTTCAATTTCATATGCAGAGCGGTGCTGCAGTGCATGCAGCCTCAGCACACTGCACATGGGTTCTGAATGCACAGATATGCACACAGCATGCAGACATTTGTGGTACTGCAAAGCTGCATTGCCTGTGCACTGTGCATGCGTCCTGGATGCATGGGCATGCATACAATGTGCACACCTGAGTGGTGATGCCAGTGATGCAGCATGAGCAGCCTCAGTGCACTGCATGTGCATCCAGGATGCATGCCTTTGTACACAGTGTGCACACATTTGTGATGCTTTCAAGCATGCAGTGTCACTGCTCATATCCATGCAGCTCCCACTTATGTGATGTGCATTACTATATCTACCTAACTTATACCTGTACATTCCCCACATAAGTTGTAGGTATGGCAGGAGCACCTCACCTTCATCTTCCCACTCAGGATTCCCTTTTGCTTCTTCTCCACCCACAGTAGGTTTCATTGTCAATCTAACATTCTGGCACAACTCAACATTTCATTCTCTCTTTAATATCTACAATGTTCTTCATTTACAAGATGTCAGGGAAGGCTCTCTCTATCTGATACACATGTGATCCTCCTGCCTGTCTTCACCTTCTTAATCTGCCACTCTTCTTCCTCTTCTTCCTCTTCTCCAGATGACAAAGAAAAGCTTTCTGAGTCATCAACCATCAACTCTAGCTTCTTGCATGCATCTCTCACATTCATTGCACCAGCCTCCACCTCTGCTTTCCCAAGCACTATATATGTTTTCAATACCACAGCTCACACTGATCACATCACCTTTTCATGCTGGCGCTGAAACTCCTCATCAAGCTGTGACTTTCCCTCTTCCACCAAGGTACCGTCAAGAGGGTGGCAAAGGCAACATGGAACCAATGCTGGAGATTCCACATTCTTCTCACCAGTACCTTTCACCTGCTGAGACTTCTAAACATAAGATGTCAATATGACCGAATCATCTCACTTCATACTCACCACTTTGGGAACCTGTGTTGGTGGCAGCATTGATGTAGAGTCTGTTTTAGCAGCTGCACACATCACCACAGATGTTACGTGCGAGGTGCACGTTCAGCCTGACTTAGGCACGTGATATAAGCGCGGTGACTTAGCGGCCCGAATAACTCTAGCACAAAGGCAGAGTATCGTCTCAACGCTCGAAGGCGGAGTCTTCACTGTTGATGCGGTCCAATTGATCGAAGAGAGAGAGAGAGATGGAAACCACGACTTGGATAACAATGCGGGAAGGTTTACAAGAAATCCAAGCTACCGACTACATCAGTCGATAGCTTCCTTAAGTACTACGTTACGGCCCGCCTTCGTCAGCGAGACCGCCACTACTACTACTCTGCTGTATAATCGTCCACGACTGCTCAGTAATCGTACAGTAAGCGTATCAGTCACCGTACAGTAATCCTCGGTCAGCTCATCAGTAATCATCCACTATTCTTGGTAAGTATTAGGGAGCGACTCGTCATCCCCCTTACCGCACTCGATGCCGTCATTCCTAAACGTCCCATGACTTATGGATTAGGTCAGATACATACCATGACCCGGGACGTTACAACAGAACTTGTAGAACTGCTTGCTGATGAGGCAAGATTGGAAACCTTTTGAGGTGAGGGGATGATGGGCAAATCCCCAGCCAATGGTTGGTGTGATGAGAGAGGCACTGGCTCCCTCACTGCAGGGCTAGCTGCACTCAAAGCGACATGGCCAATGCATGTGCCATGCGAGGGGGATTGCTCTCTGATAAAGCTCCTGCATTAGGAGCCAATGAAATGATGAGGCTTTGAAGAGATGGTTTAGGCAACTCCATAGCACCAGGTATTGGATCAACATGTGTGAGCAGCTGAGACTGCGGTGACTCTTGTGGCTGAAACTGCACCAACATCTGCAAAGCATCCTCCATGCCCTCAACAAGAACAGGTAAATGGCAGCCAATGAGAGTTTGCGAACCCCTTGATCACATTCTGTATATCCACCAGAAGCTGGCTAACCTCAGGGTCACTATGGCCCTTGTTTGGTTCACCCTGGCTGAGCACCTCCACCAGATTCTGAAATCGTAAGCCTTCTGGTTGTGAAGGATGTGCAGCACTGCAGGGAGGAAGGATGCATACCAATTTGTCTGAAAAGTCACATGCCCAAATCTCTCCCTCCTCCGAAGTTGGGGCCTTTCTGTTCAAGAAAGCTTGCATGCGAAGAAATGCAGTGCAACTGTTATTGTAGGCAGCTTCCATGGATGTAGTATGACAATGTGAGCATAGTGAGGCAGATATGATCCCAAGTGGGAGCACAAGCAGGAGGAGGATGCAAGGACAGCGCATACTGTCTTATCTCTCAGCAATCTCCATTGTGAAGCAGTGCAACACCTGAGTGCAGAATAGGTGCTCATGGAGAGACTAGCCCTGCATGGCACATAGTGCCCAATCATTTGCGCCCATCAGTGTGCCCTACCATCTGTGTAATATATGTTCACACCATTTGAGCAAGCGCAATAAGTTAGTAAATGTGAATATGTAGTGCACTCAGGTACCAAACTGTGCACATTAGCCCTAAAATGACATGCACAAATTGTGACACTGTGACATTAGGCTATGTTCTTTAGGTGCACTGAGCTGGATCTGGAAGCATATGCACATATACAATCTTCCATGCATCCAGGACACATGCGCATTACATAAAGCTGCAAGGATGTGATAATGTGCATACACTCTTCCTCATATGTACAGGATGCATGCACATCACATATACATGTGAGGATGTGTATATACCCATTCCAATGTGTTGTGGTGAAGCAGTGCACATGTGTGTGTGTCCAGGATGCGTGGGAAAGTTTATATGCACATATGCACACCCTCAAAGCTCTATGTGATGCACATGTATCCTGGATACATGGAAAAGTGTATGTGCACAAATGCATATCCTTGCGCCTCTTCTCTCTGATGCCACTGTGCCCTAGACATGCAGGGGGAGGCATGCAGCATATCCCAGTATCTGCAAACCACTATTGTACAGTCAGAAATGAGCTGGTCCATGTTCATGTTATCCATGATCAAGTCCTCTTACATATGTCTGCATGTGTAACACATGTACTCATGCAGAGCTGTGCACTAGCCTCAGCATGAACTGAACATTGCCATCACAAGATATGGCCTGTTTGCACATGAAATATAGGGTTATAGTGCCGCGTATAGGTTCCACCTATACGCGGCATGTCAAAAGACATGGACTGTTTGTACATGAAATATAGGTTTATCGCGCCGCGTATAGGTTTCATCTATACGCGACACTTCACAAGACATGGCTTGTTTGTACTCAAAATATAGGTTCATAGTGCCGCGTATAGGTTTCATCTATACGCGGCATGTCAAAAGACATGGACTGTTTGTACATGAAATATAGGTTTATCGCGCCGCGTATAGGTTTCATCTATACGCGGCACTTCAAAAGAGATGGCCTGTTTGTACTCGAAATATAGGTTCACAGTGCCCGCATAATTGCCTTTTCCATTTCACTAATAAATGGGACCTGGCCTAAACTCATCAGCAATCTAGCATGAGGAGTAGTCTAGCTAATGACTTGGACTTGGACTAGCAGTCATGCATTATGCCGAACAATTCCCATTCCATCTCCACACTGAACTTATCACCACTGAATGCATTTTGTGCCTTTCACTTACTTTATCCCTTTGCCCCTGCTGATATGAGAAGAAGGGTCAAAAAGCCAATGTAATGACTAAGAAAGGTGGAGATGTATTTAGGAAGTTGAACATATGTCAGGAGCACTTGAACAGTGTTTAGAATAAGTAGAATAATTTGGAGGAATATAAGGTATGTTGTATTGGATGAAGAAAATATCAATAAAAATGTATTTTTCATTATTTGTACATATTTGTCTTTACCCTGAACCATAGGCTAAACCCTCAACCAAGACCCTTAACCCAAGACCCATAACCCATAACCCTTAACCCTTGTTGATTGTCTCATAACAATTAGTGTGAACTTGGTAATGCGCCTTTGTGGGTGAGATGCACTGTACTGGGTGGGCACTTGTAACGAAAAAGTGATTGTGATGTGGAGCTGAGACGATACCCTCGACCCCCGTGGGAATTTGTTGACTTGTCCTTTATGATACCCTCAACCCCTCAGCTCCTCTGGTGTGAAAAACGCGGTCTGTGATGATACCCTTAACCCCTCGACCCTCGACCCAATTACTGGAACAGGGTATAATCAAGTGGAAAGGCTACGCCGACTCGGACAACCAGTGGGTCCCATGGGACGACGTGCACGCGGACGAAGAGATAAGGAAGTACAAACAAGCCAATCCAACTGCCGAAACTCACATAAAAGCAGCTTCGACCAGACTAGAGGACGCATCTTCCAAACCCACTCTTAACATGTCCCATGTCCCACTCACCATCATCAGCCTTGAGTTCCCTCCCACCAGCGAGCTCACCACATACGACGACAACAACAATGTGGACGACCCATTCTGCTCCGCCGTTGAGCACATCAGAGCAGCCGCAGCACGCGACCAAGAAGAACGAGAACAGCAAGAACAAGATGTGACCGAGGCTCGCCGGAGATTCCCCACACCCGCAAGCAGAAGAGTGGAGACAGATGAGGAGGGACTACGGGCTGTTGAAGGAGGTGATGACCTCATGGCGACTGGACCAGGTGACGAAGATGACGCCGCAGGAGAGACGGACGAGGATACAGAGGTTAATGAGGCAAGTATCCTCCAGCCCTCCACCGCCTTCACGTCCACCACCGCTGTCGATAATTACGACAGCGACGAGTCCTCCGACGGATCTTATCACGACGCCAATGTTATCTGCACCCGGTGCGATAACCCCCAAGAATATTGCCACTGCGCTCCCATGCGCATCCCACCGCGAACCACCAACGAAGAAGAAGGCGACGTTGCCGACGAAACTGTGGATGACGAAGGACGAGCACCGCCGGTTGCTGTCATATACGGACCGACTGCGGAGGAAGGGTACGCCATGCGAGGCCTACCATCCTACGCTGAAGCACGCGATACCTCACCCATCAATATGCGCTGAGCGAATGCGCCGAGGCGCCCTATCCGTACCTTATCGCCTACCCCCAGTGGCTTCGTCCTCAACAACGGGATGAACTGGGTCCCCATGGTCATCGAACACGAGGGGCGTCGCATCCCAGCCCGATATGTGCGGGTGCGGATGAGCGACAACCCGGAAGTTTTTGGAACGATGGGGCATCACACGCCTGTCTACCGAGGAGACATACACGCCGAACCATGCCGAGATATGAGGCCCGCAGCTGAGTACACCCGTGAAGAGTTGCAGTACCTACGGGCTGACTTCCGAGGACGGCGCCAGGTTGACGAAGCCCTCGCTCGGTTGGGGGACATCTCCCTGGCGGCTGAAGTGAGGCGCTACTGCGCGTCCCAGGAAGTCATCAAGGAGCTCGAGGCAGCGATCAAGCGACTCGAGGACGACATTTTCGTCCATGTCGACCGCTCGCGTCACTCAGCAAAACGATTGGGTAGGGCTCACGCCCTTTTGAGGATACGGGACGAGCATGAGACAGACGTGGGACTAACCGCAGTGCCCAATTGGGTGGTAGAGCGAGGGCGCTCACCCTTGTGAAGGGGGTGATGTAACGTCCCGGGTCATAGTAGGTATCTGACCTAACCGATAACCGAGGGGGCGTGATCAAGGGGACACTTACTGTACTATACGGATGACTGACTAACGGATTACTGTACGATGACTGATGACTTACTGATGGATGACTGGTAGCTGACTGATGACTTACGATACGCTGACTGTATCTCCGTGGATGATTACCCATCATATGAGTAGTAGTGGCGTTCTCGCTGACGAAGGCGGATCGCGCGAATAGGTTATAAGGAAGCTATCGACTGTTGTAGTTGATAGCTTGGATTTCTTGTATCTTTCTCAGCTTGTTATCCAGAAGCCGTGTTCTCTCTCTCTCTCTCATCCTTCGGGGTCGCGACTCATGTCTTGAACGATAAATCAAGAACTCCGCCTTCGAGCGTTGAGACGATACTCTGCCTTCGCGCTAGAGTTAGGAATTCGCTAAGTCACCGCGTTCATCCCTTAGTCGCCTAAGTCAGGCTCACGTGCTGCTCGCACGTAACAAATACACAACACAAGTCAAAATACCGATGGAATACCAATGCTTCGCAAAGGTGTTTAACGAAGAAGAATCAAAGAGGTTCCCACCAAAGAGAAGTTGCGATCACGCGATCGAGTTCAAGAAAGGGGTACCCGACGTAATAGACTGCAAAGTCTATCCAATGACAAGAACCGAAGACGCGGCACTAGACGAATTCATCGACAAACAAATCGAAAAGGGATACATCCGTCCCTCCAAATCCCCATACGCATCATCATTCTTCTTTATTAAAAAGAAGGACGGAAAGCTACGACCTGTACAGGACTATCGACGAATCAACGAATGGACAATACGGAATCAATATCCACTTCCCCTCATTGGCGACCTCATCAGAGATCTCAGGGGAGCCCAGATATTCAGCAAATTAGATGTCCGACAAGGATACAACAACATAAGGATCAAAGAGGGCGACGAACACAAGGCAGCGTTCAAAACACGACGTGGCCTATTTGAACCAACAGTCATGTACTTCGGATTGTGCAATTCACCAGCCACATTCCAAAGTTTCATGAATGAAATCTACCAACCAACTATCGCGAAACATGAGACACGGGGAACCACCATCAGAGTCTATATGGACGATATTGCGATAGCAACGAAACGTCAACCACTAGCAATCGAAAAACACCAAGAAGCGGTCCGCGACGTACTTACGGTGGCCCAAAAGCATGACCTCTTCTTCAAACCAGAGAAGTGTGTCTTCAACGCGTCCAGCATTGATTACCTGGGGGTAATCCTTGAAGAGGGGGTAACACGTATGGACCCCGTTAAAATTTCCGGCGTACGGGACTGGCCATCCCCATCATCCGTAAAGGACATACGCTCATTCCTTGGATTCTGCAATTTTTATCGGCAGTTTATTAGAGGATTTGCCAACATTGCCAAGCCACTAAATGAATTAACACACAAAGACGAACCATGGCAATGGGGCACAAGACAACAAACAGCCTTCGACACACTCAAACAACGAATTACCACAGAACCGATCCTAGCGCACGCCGATCAAGCACAACAATTTGATCTAGAAGTCGACGCATCAGGATTCGCAGTGGGAGTGGTACTGTTACAAAAGAAACTAGACGGGAAACGACACCCCGTAGGATATTACTCAGCAACACTCAACGCTGCCGAGCGCAATTATGACATATACAACCTCGAGTTGTTAGCCATCGTAAAAGCGCTACGACACTGGAGACATCTATTGGCTGGATCGCCACACAAGGTACGAATATTTTCTGATCACCTCAACCTGCGATATTGGCGAGATCCCCAGAAGATCAGTCGACGAATCGCTAGGGAGGTATTAGAGCTAGCGGAATACAACTTCGAAATACACCACGTCAAGGGAACAGCCAATGGAAGAGCGGACGCCCTCTCTCGACGACCCGATTACGATCAAGGAGAGAAAGATAACGAAGGTGTCGTGGTCCTACCAAACAAACTGTTCATACGAAACGCTATCACTAGCCAACAACAAGATGAACAGAAGATACGCAAGTGGGTAGATCCACACAAACTGACCAAGGCTGATGGACTCTGGTGGTACCAAGGACAACGACTAGTAGTCACGGGCACAACAGAAGAAATTAGAGAAGTAATTTCCACACACCACGATCCGCCTATTTATGGACATCCAGGAATAAATCGAACGACGCAACTAATCGAACGATACTACTGGTGGCCCACGATGAAACAAAATATCGCTGACTACGTGAGGGGATGTGCCGAATGCCAACGATGCAAGGTTAATACACACAACACGAAGGCACCACTACAACCAATATTTCCAAAAATGGAAGCAACGCCGTTCGAAGTGGTGGCACTCGATTTCATTACTAAACTACCAGAGTCCCGAGGATATGATTCTATACTTACAGTCACAGATCACGACTGTTCAAAAGCGTCTATATTCATACCGTGCAGAGAAGAAATATCGGGAGAAGAAACGGCTATCCTCTACGCGAAACACGTACTGGCAAGGTTCGGATTACCATCAAAAATCATTAGCGATCGGGATCCCCGGTTTGCGTCAAAATTCACAAGAGAACTGTGCCAACTCTTGGGAATCCAACAAAACATTTCCACCGCTTACCATCCATGAACCGATGAACAGTCAGAACGAAGCAACCAATGGTTGGAGCAATATCTCCACTTTTGGGTTAACGAAAGACAGGACAATTGGGCTGACTACCTCGCACTGGCCGAATTCTCACACAACAATTGGACTAACGAGTCCACACGTGAGTCTCCATTTAGGCTGCTGATGGGGTATCACCCCCACGCCAATTGGACAGATAAGACCTCGCCAATACCCTGGGTCGAGGCAAGACTAGAACAATTAAAGGAGATAAGACAACAAGCGCAAGGACAAATGCAGAAGGCGCAACGGTCATGGGTCAAACACCGCAACACTCCTCAATATCAGATAGGAGACAAGGTTTGGCTAGAAGGACGCCACCTACGGACCAACCAGCCAACCGCGAAGCTTGCGCCCAGAAGACATGGTCCATTCACCATCAAACAGGTGATGTCTCCCATCAATTATCGTCTAGAGCTTCCCACGCAGTGGAGCATCCATGATGTCTTCCACACAGATCTCCTCACACCCTACAAAGAGACGGTGACTCATGGCGTCAACTACCAACGCCCACCACCAGAATTGGTAGACAGCGTGGAAGAATACGAAGTCGAAAAAGTACTAGACTCACGAAGAAGAGGACGGGGGCGTAAACTCCAGTATCTTATCAAGTGGAAAGGATACTCCGACTCGGACAACCAGTGGGTCACGTGGGATGATGTGCATGCGGACGCAGAGATAAGGAAGTTCAAACGGTCTAACCCGCTGGCCGAAATTCACATAAAAGCAGGAACTGTAACACGAACTATCCCAACACCCCACACTACAATGTCCCATGTCCCACTCACCACTATCGCCCTTAACTTCTCTCATGTCGACACCCTCACCAACTACGACTCCACCAACAATGTGGACGACCCCTTCTGCTCAGCAGTTGAACAAGTGCGAGCTGTCACCGAACAAGACAGACAAGAACGAGAGCAACAGGAGCGAGACCTGGCCGAGGCTCGCCGGCGATTCCCCACACCTGCAAGCAGCCGAGTGGAAGACGATGAGGAAGAAAACCACGTTGATGAGGGAGGTGATGCAGTCATGGCAGCTGGATCAGATAGTGAAGATGACGGCGAGGGAGAGACGGATGAGGATACAGTTGCTGATGAGGCAAGTATCCTCCAGCCCTCCACCACTGCCACATCCACTACCGCCGTCGATCGATACGACAGCAACGACTCATCCGACGACGATGAGACATACTTCAAGGCCAGGGTTGTCTGCACCGATGCGACAACCCCCCAAACTACTGTCACTGCGCACCCCGGTTTATACCACCACCAATCACAAGAATTGACGATGAGTCTGCTGAAGAAACCAGTGATGCGGAAGGAGGACCATCGCTGGTTGCTGTCGTCTATGGACTGATGGCGGAGGCCGGTTACACCGCCCACGGAATACTTGTTACGTTTGTGGTCTGACTTAGACCCTACACGCGATGGCGAGTAACGTGACTTAGCGAGGCGTGTCAACACACGAAGGTGTGACTTGTTCAAGGACTCCTGAAAGAGCCTTCCTAAGGGAGCGCGGACGGAGGCGGGAGAGAGACAGCCCCGACTAGATTGGATGAAGAACACAAGAGAGTCAAGCTGCCGACCACATCAGTCGACAGCTACCTTATATCCTATCCAGACTGTACGCCTTCGTCAGCGATACAGCCACTATTACTAACGCGTGATATCGTCCACTAATACTAACGCCACAGCTACTACTACCATCAGTCATCCTCAGTCATCCTCAGTCATCGTACAGTAACAGTATCAGTAATCCACATCGTAAGAATGAGTAAGAGAGTCACCATCAGTCATCGCGTAAGAGTAAGCACCCCCGAGGTCACGTCCCATCGCTTATGGGTTAGGTCAGATACTCGCTATGACCTGGGACGTAACATCACCCCCTTTACAAGGGTGAGCGCCCACGCTCAACGACCCAATTGGTCACGGTAGTTAGTCCCACATCCGTTTCATGTTCATCGCGTACCCTCCTGAGGGCGTGTGCGCGCCCTAACCGAGCCGCCGAGTGTCGCGCCCGATCACTGTGGACGTAGATGTCGTCCTCGAGTTTTTTGATGGCGGCTTCGAGCTCCGCGATGACCTCCATGGACGCGCGGTAGCGCCTCACTTCGGCTTGGAGAGATATATCCCCAAGCCTAGCGAGAGCCTCGTCTACCTGTCGCCTTCCACGGAAGTCAGCGCGGAAGTATTGCAGTTGGGTTCGATTATACTCAGCTGCTGGGCCCATATCTCTGCAGGGTTCCGCGTGGATGTCGGCACGGTAGATTGGCGAATACCTGCCCATCGTTCCAAACACCTCCGGGTTGTCGAGCATCCGGACCCGTACGTATTTAGCGGGGATGCGACGCCCTTCGTGCTCAATCACCATCGGCACCCAATTCATCCCGTTGTTGAGGGTGAATCCGCCGGGAGTAGGCGATATGGCACGGAGAGGGATCCCCGGGCCATACGCTCCGCGCGCGTTGATCGGTGAGGGGTCTCGGGCTTCTGCGTACGACGGGAGGCCACGCTCCTCGTACCCTTGCTCGGCCGTTGGTCCGTAGACAACAGCAACTGGAGATGGTCGGATTGACTCATCGTGGGCTTCGCTGGTAAGGACGCGGACTTGGAAAGGTACAGGTGCAGGAGTACAGTGGCAGTAAGCGATGGGGTTATCGCACCATGTACAGATGACGTTGGCGTCATGGTAGGAGTCGTTGCTCTCGTTGTCTTCGTCGTTGCTGTCGTCGTCGCTGATATAGTCAACGGCGGTGGTGGAGGTGTTTGCAGTGGAGGGCTGGTGGACGCTTCCCTCATCAACAGCTGTATCCTCATCCTCCTCTCCGCTGCCGTCCTCTTCACCACTTGATCCTGTCTCCATGACGTCATTACCTCCTTCAAGAGGGAGTAGTCCTCCCTCATCTTCTTCCACTCGTCCACTGGCTGGTGTAGGGAATCGCCGCCGCGCTTCAGCGAGGTCGCGCTCTTGCTGCTCTCGCTCGTCTCTGTCTTGCGCGGCAACTGCTTGGACTTCTGCCATGGCTGAGCAGAAGGGGTCGTCGACATTGTTGTTGTTGTCGTAGGTGTCGAGGGTGTTGACGTGGGGGATGGTGACCTCGTCAAGGGAGATAGTGGAGAGGGGCACATTGGTCATGTTATGAGGAGGTTTGGTGGGTGATAAGTTGAACGATCTTGTCAAGGCTGTTTTTATGTGAATTTCAGCCTTCGGGTTTAATCGTGCGAACTTCCTTATCTCTTCTTCCGCGTGGACGTCGTCCCACGGGACCCACTGGTTTTCCGAGTCCGCGTATCCCTTCCATTTGATGAGATACTGAAGTTTGCGTCCTCGCCCTGACCTCCTGGAGTCTAGGACTTTTTCGACCTCGTATTCTTCCACGCCTCGACCAACTCTGGTGGTGGGCGTAGGTAGTTTGCGCCATGCATACGTGTTTCTTTGTAAGGCGTAAGCAGGTCTGTGTGAAATACGTCATGGATTTTCCACTGCGGAGGCAACTTGAGCCGATAATTCACAGGGGACATCACCTGCACCACTTCAAATGGTCCCTGTCTCCTGGGCGCAAGCTTGGGCGTCGGTTGATTGGTTCGTAGATTGCGTCCATCTAACCATACTTGGTCCCCTATAGCGTATCTGGGGGTGTCCTTGTGCTTGATCCATGACTTCTGGGCTTTGATCATATTCTCCTGCGCGCTCCGACGAGCTACTTTCAATTGTTCTATCCTTGTAGATACACTGGGCAGGCTGATTGTCCCTGGCGCCCATTTATCTCTAGGATGATACCCCATCAGCGTGAAAAACGGAGTTTGTTTCGTGGTGCTGCTTATCATGTTATTGTGGGCGAATTCTGCGAGAGGCAGTTGCGCAGCCCAATTGTTCTGTTTCTCGTTAGTCCACAGTCGTAAGTATTGTTCCAGCCACTGATTGGAACGTTCTGATTGTCCGTCCGTCCTTGGGTGATAAGCGGTTGATATGTTTTGCTGAATTTGGAGGACTCGGCACAATTCTCTCATGAATTTTGCTGCGAATCGAGGGTCTCGATTGCTGATAATCTTGCTAGGTAGGCCGAATCGTGGAAGTACTTTCTGGGCGTAAAGTTTTGCAGTGTCTTCTCCTGACATCGATTCTTGGCAAGGAATAAATATTGAGGCCTTCGAACAGTCATGGTCCGTGATGGTGAGTATTGAATCGTACCCATCTGATGGGGTAACTTAGTTATGAAATCCACTGCGATGACTTTGAAGGGAGTGGCCTCTGGGCGCGGGTATATGGGAGCAAGTGGTGCTTTTGTCGGCCGAGTATTGACTTTGTGTCTTTGACATTCGGCACATCCTGTTACATAGTCAGTGACATCTTTCTTCATTTGAGGCCACCAGTAGTATCGAGCCAGTAGCTCGAATGTTTTGTTGATGCCTGGGTGACCGGCTGTCAGCGTATCGTGATGTTGTTTGATGATCTCTCTCAGATCATCCTTCTTGCAACTCGTGACGACGACTTTTCCATTCTTGAGCCATATCCCGTCGATTTTCTTGAGTTCGTGAGGGCTAGCCCACAAATCGATTTGTGTTGCGTGTTGTTTGATCATTGGCGACACGCTTTCGGTAATTGCTCGTACGAACATATGGTTCGGAAGGACGGTGACCTGGTCGTTGTCCTTTTCTCCTGTGTCGTAGTCTGGTCTCCTTGATAGTGCATCTGCTCGTCCGTTAGCTCTTCCCTTGAGATGGTGTATCTCAATGTTGTATTCTTCTAGTTCTAGCACTTCTCTTGCTACTCTTCGACTGATCTTCTGTGGGTCTCGCCAGTACTGAAGGTTCATGTGATCCGAAAACACTCTGACCTTGTGTGGCGACCCCACTACTAGATATCTCCAATTTCGCAGTGCTTTTACGATGGCGAGTAGCTCGAGGTTGTATATATCGTAATTGCGTTCTGCTTCGTTGAGTGTTGCTGAATAGAATGCTACTGGGTGTTTTTTGCCGTCACGACCTTTTTGCGTTAGTACTGCCCCACCGCAAACCCTGATGCATCTACTTCTAGGTCGTATTGGACTTCAGGGTTTGGGTGAGCGAGGATCGGGTTGCTCGTAATACGATTTTTAAGTGTTTGGAACGTGTTTTGTTGGTCTTCGTTCCATTGCCAATCTACGTCTTTTCTTGTCAGCGTATTCAGTGGTCGGGCGATATTGGCAAAACCTCGGATAAAAGGGCGGTAAAAGTTACAGAAACCCAAAAAACTGCGTACGTCCCTGACTTTTGTTGGTACAGGCCAGTCGCGAACGCCTGCCACCTTTGCTGGATCCATACATGTCATCCCCTTTTCAAGGATTACCCCCAGGTAATCAATAGAAGGGACGTGGAAGGCGCATTTTGCCAGTTTGAAGTAGAGATCGTGGTCCATGGCGACTTGGAGGACTGCCGTTACCGTGGCGGTGTGGGCGTCATCGGTTTTCTGGAAGGAGCCACAGTCTTTAGTGGCGATAGCAATGTCGTCCATGTAGATTCAAATGTGCGTTCCCTCGAGGGCAAACTGTTCAACTACTGGTCTGTAAATGTCGTTCATGAAAGCTTGGAAGGTTGCCGGTGAGTTGCAAAGTCCAAAATACATGACCGTTGGTTCGAAAAGTCCTCGGCGCGTTTTAAAGGCTGCTTTATGTTCATCGCCGGCCTTGATTCGAATGTTATTGTAGCCCTGTCTGACGTCAAATTTTGAGAACATCACCGCCCCTCCAAGATCCCTCATAAGATCTGTTATGAGAGGGAGAGGGTACTGATTTCGTATCGTCCATCGATTGATTGCTCTGTAATCTTGGACTGGTCGTAGTTTTCCATCTTTCTTTTTGATGAAGAAGAAAGATGATGCGTAGGGGGATTGCGACGGTCTGATATATCCTTTCTTGAGATGTTCATTGATGAACGCGTCCAACGCTTCATCTTCTTGTCGGGTCATTGGGTAGATTCTGCATGTTATCGCCTTTGGTGCGTTTGGAAGGAGAGTGATGGCGTGGTCGCAAGGTCTGCGCTCTGGTAGTCTTGTCGATGCTTCTTCATCGAAGACTTTCTTGAACGCCTTGTATTGCGGGGTAGAGTAGGAGCTTCTTCTTCTTTTGTCAACTTCTTCTCTGAGTGACTATTCTTCGTCTCTTCTGGAGTGACTATTCTTCGTCCTGTCTCCTCGGTTCTTTCCAGTTGAGTGACGATGTCTTCTTTTTGCTTTGTGAGTAGGTGCGCGAGCACATCTCGTCGGTTGTTTGGGCTGACGGTTTTGATGATGATAGGAAGATGTGCTGGATTTATTGTGCCCGTTCTCCAGTCGAATCGTGGCTCGTAGGCCGCGAGCCAAGGATATCCTAGAAGGACGTCTTCTTTTCCTATGTTGGTAACCAGGAATCTCATTTCCTTTTCTTCCCTCCTACATTGATGCGAAGGATCACGTAGTGGGTGATGAGACCTGCTTTGTTTGTCGAATCGTCGATGTTGTATATTCGTTTTGGGGTTTCTAGGCGATGTGTTTTTATCCCCATTCTTTCGAGGAAGCATGCGCTCACAAAGTTATCAGTGGCTCCTGAGTCCACTAGTGCTTTTATGTCGGCCGTGTTGTAACGTGTGTCGAGATGAACTGGAACTCGCATAGATCGGTAGCGCGTAATATACACAGAGTTACAACGAAACGCCCTTACCCAGGCCGTCGGGTTCAGGCGTCTGAAAAATCCGTCCCCATCAGTTTCTGCAAGATGAGGTCCTTCACATCATCCCCTTCGCTAGCCACCCCCCTGAGCCAATCTTCGGCTTTATCCTCGTCAGTTGTGGCTTCTGTTCCGTGCTCCTAATCTGCTGTGGTCGTCTTCCTTGTTTTGGTTGGCGACAGTCTCGGCTGATGTGCCCCATTTTGTTACAATTGTAACATCGTACTTGACTGAAGTCGCGAACCCCGCGATTCTCTCTTTGTCGCTGGAGGTATCCTCCCCTTGGTGGGAATGGAGGTCGTGAATTATTGAGGACGTCTTCTGCCCCTGCGAGTCTTCCTCTGGCTCGGTCTGCGGACGTGTCCATTGCGTCTGGGTGTGGTAGTGGGGCGAGCAATTTTGATAGTGCCCCCGCGTGATTTCTGTTAGAGCCCTTGAACATGTCAAGGTTTCCGCGTACCGTCTGCATATGGATCCACTTCTGTTGTCTTCTGAGAGCTGATGCTCTCCACTCTTCGTATGTCCTTGGGTCGTCATGTTGGTACATGGCTTCGTATAGCGTTCTTGGTAACCCTTTTATGAAGTACTTGAGGGTTTGTTCGGCGTTGATGTCGTATCCCGCGTATCGAACTAATTGTTCGAATAGCGCGATGTAGTCGTCGATTCTCCCCTCCTTCATCCGTATTCCGCGTCGAGCTGTGCTTGAGCACGTTCCTTGCTGAGTACGTCCGCGAATTGCCTCCTAAAGGCTTGTAGAACGTTGTTCCACAGCCTATTGTCGAATTGGCTGACGCCTCTTGTTACTTCTCGTACTAGCCATTGGCTGGCTGACATGACCCAGGCGTTAACCAGTCTCCTTGAACGTATGTGAGAAACAACATAGCTTTTTGATACTTGTTCTCATTGCTGCGTGACTGGCGTTTACTCCAGCGTAGACCTCCCACTGAAGGATGAATCCTTCGACTTTGGCGCGATCTCCACTGAAGGGGCTTGGAGGATTCCCTATAAATTTGTCCGTAGTGTTTCCTCCCGGTAGTGGTCCTCCTTGTGGTTGTCCTCCCACTGGTGGTGGTCCTCCTCCTCCTCCTTGTGGTGGCGGTCCCCCTCCTCCTCCTTGTGGTGGTGGGGCGTCATTTGTCGCCTGTATGGGTATCCTCGTATCCCTTCTCCTCTGTTAATTTGCTCGTATGGTTGGGGAGGTGGTTCGTCATAGTCGAAGTCGAAACCTCCTGGGTGTCGGTTCATCAGGCCCATGGCCCTTCGTGCGGCTTGTAAATCTGCTGGGTTCATGTCCACGATATGACCCGTTCGTTCATCAATGACTAGTGGCGTTGGTTCCTCCTGAGGTTTGAGTAGCCATGCGGATAGGATCTGGGATATGTAACGTAGCTGTTTGTTGGATAATATTCTCCACGCTGGTTCCTCGTGAACGTAAATGTGTTCTGGTTCTTCGGCTATTGATGGCGTTGGTGCTCGTTCACTTGTGTGGCTCGTGTCCGACCTTGCGGGTGTTCGGTGTTGAAGTTCTGGGGATATCGGCTCCTCGTGTATTTCTTCTTCTGGGGCTCCGTCGATTCTTCCTTGTTCTTCGACGTCTCGCGCTTCTGATAGTAGGATATTGCAGTTTAGGTCGTCCCCGGCTGGTCTGGCTGCTTCGAAGTATTCTTGGGTTCGATTCCACCTAAGTTCTAACCAACAACACCTTCCGTGATGGAAGATGATAGGATGGAATCGCTGGCTTGTAGCGGCTTCGGCGTAGTAGCCGGTGTTGAAGTGTTCTAACGGTCCGCTTCGCCTGTCGTCTGGAACTGTCCTCCAGCGAATTCGATTGATGACGTATCTTGCGGGAGCGTCCCTTTCTCTCGAATTGATGCCAAAGGGTTGGAAGTCCCAGCCGTCTTTTGTGGTGATTGGCGCCACGGCGTGTGAGGAGAGCTTGACTCTAATGTTACGTTTGTGGTCTGACTTAGACCCTACACGCGATGGCGAGTAACGTGACTTAGCGAGGCGTGTCAACACACGAAGGTGTGACTTGTTCAAGGACTCCTGAAAGAGCCTTCCTAAGGGAGCGCGGACGGAGGCGGGAGAGAGACAGCCCCGACTAGATTGGATGAAGAACACAAGAGAGTCAAGCTGCCGACCACATCAGTCGACAGCTACCTTATATCCTATCCAGACTGTACGCCTTCGTCAGCGATACAGCCACTATTACTAACGCGTGATATCGTCCACTAATACTAACGCCACAGCTACTACTACCATCAGTCATCCTCAGTCATCCTCAGTCATCGTACAGTAACAGTATCAGTAATCCACATCGTAAGAATGAGTAAGAGAGTCACCATCAGTCATCGCGTAAGAGTAAGCACCCCGAGGTCACGTCCCATCGCTTATGGGTTAGGTCAGATACTCGCTATGACCTGGGACGTAACAATACTGCCCTACAGCGGAGCCCCAATACCGTCTCCAACCACTATGCGCCGAATGAATGCGGCGAGGCGCCCTGTCCGTGCCGTATCGCCTACCCCCGCCGGATTCACCCTCAACAACGGATGAATTGGGTGCCGATGGTTATTGAGCATGAAGGACGACGGATGCCGGCGCGTTATATTCGAGTACGCATGCTCGATAACCCAGAGGTCTTCGGGACTATGGGGCGATACGAGCCCATCTATAGGGGGATATCCACGTGGAACCGTGTCGGGATATGGGGCCCGCAGCTGAGTACAATCGCGACGAGCTCATGTACTTCCGAGCTGACTTCTGGGGAAAGCGCCAGGTAGACGAAGCGCTTGCCAGGCTAGGGGATATATCCCTACAAGCCGAGGTGAGACGCTACCGCGCGTCCCAGGAAGTCATCGAAGAATTGGAAGCCGCCATCAAGAGGCTTGAAGACGACATGTTAGTTCACGTTGACCGAGCTAGACACTCGGCGCAAAGACTGGGGCGGGCTCATGCCTTACAAAGGGTACGAGACGAGCATGAGACAGATGTTGGACTCACTGCAGTTACGAATTGGGTGGTTGAGCGAGGGCGCTCACCCTTGTGAAGGGGGTGATGTAACGTCCCAGGTCATAGTAAGTATCTGACCTAAGCCGATAACCCAGGGGACATGGCATAACAGGACGATCACGGTACGACGATGGTTGATTGCTTACTGTACGATGATGGATGATGACTGATTGCTTACTGTACGATGACGGACGATGACTGATGCTCTTAGTGAGCGACTTACTGATAGTAGTGGTATTTGTCGAGCGTTGTACGTTGTTACTAGTAGTAGTGGCGTGTTACTTACCATTATAAGGAAGCTGTCAACTGTTGTGGTCGACAGCTTGAAGTTCTTGTACACTTCTCATATCGAATCAGCAGGCTCTCTCTCTCTCTCTCTCTCTTTGTCCTTTCGGACCGCATTGCCGTTAAAGCAAGACTCCGCCTTCGCGCGTTGAGACGATACTCTGCCTTCGTGCTAGAGTTAATGGGTTGTTAAGTCACCGCGTTCACCTTACGTTGCCAAAGTCAGGCTCATGTGCAGCTTGCACGTAACACTAATCAACATGTCTTTGTCTTTTGTATGCTGATGGTGAAGGGTCTTTTGTGTGTCAATGCTGGGTTACTCAGGGAAGGTCTGATACATTCTATCTCTTCTGGATGGGTGATGTATGTGTTCATGAGCTTGTGAAGTGGTGATAGGTGCCACCTGGCTTTGCATGATGCGCATTTCTTGGCCAGCTTGTGGAGTGGTTGGGCTGGAGGGAGGGTTGCAATGCATGTGGCTGCTCTATGACAGTGTTTATCTGTTTCCAGGTGCAGCAGCAACAAACTGGCATGCAAGTCAAGGAGGTCCATGGGCATGGTCCACAGGCAGCCTGTTATTGCTAACGTGCCCACCCTCTGTGTAGAAGTTAATTTGGAGACTGCAGTACTTGTACCTTTTCTGTGGGCCTCCAGTGACTCTACTACCTTAGGTGTTCCCCACATGTCCACTGCATACAGTATTTTTGGGATCACTACACTTGCATACATTTTGCAGGCATATTTCAGTGTTATGCCCCATGATGGGGCTGCTACCCATTTGATCTGGCTGCTCCATATAGTACCTTTTTTGATGGCATGGGCGATGTGTGTGTTCCAGTTAAGGTGCTGATCAATGTATACCACTAGGGCCCTAGATACTTGGCGCTGAAAGATGGTTCTATTGTCGCATTGGGCAGATTGAGGGAGCAACGTTGCTTTTTGCTGTTCCTGTGTGCAATGTAGCGTTATCACTTAACGCTGGCCTGACTTAGGCAACTTGTGAAGGCGCGACAAGAAGAGGTTACATAGCTGTGTGTTGATACACCAAATCAATACAGAAATTGGGTATGTCAGAATGATCACAAGGGACTAAGTCCACAAGGATGAAGAGCGAATAGCGATCACTTAGTACCTGAGGTACTAGTATACACGAATAGAAGTGATGATTCAAGAAGACCAAGCTGGAGAGCTATGGTCTGAAGACAGAGACTTATATACAGTTACTCGCTGGCTTTGAAGCGCAGCTGGAATCCAAACCCTAGTACGACTATACTAGTAATGAGTCATTTGTCCATTCTAATAATAT
>WITN01001059.1:0-27382 GCA_015025155.1 Lactarius quietus
CATCTCCGCCCTGGTGCCACCATCAAACCCTTCCAACCCTTGGTTTCCCTTTGTCCTTGTCAACAATGCCTCGGCAGCTGGCAGCTGCCTTGGAAGCTTCGTCAGAAGCCAGGTGATCAGTTTGAAAACAGTGAAGTGGCAAAAGGTGTGAGGGCTTTCTAACTTGTCTCCAATGACCTCCCTTGCCATTCTGTGAGTCTAACTTGCTGGCTACAGTCCCTCATGACAAGGGAGAATGAATGCGCCGGCGTGTTTTTTTTTATAGTGCCATGTGTATTCATTCTTTGAAATTTGGGCCACCGGTCACGTCAAAGGTACCTGGCAGCTTCGTCAGAAGCCAGATGACGAGTTTGAAAACAGAAAGATCGGCGACAGGTGTGAGGACGTTCCACTGGCTCACTTTGGAGATAGGCACGGCCTTTAATTCATGGGAGAATTCTCGTTTTGCTTGTCATTACTCCTGGACTGACAAACGAGTTCAAAACTTTGCGCATCTCTAGCTCACACCATTATCCAAACCGCTCACTTATCTCGTATCACTTACTTTCTCTGTCGCATCCTACTCTAACCAAACCAACTCTATTCACCACTACCCACCACAATGCCCCTTCAACAAATCATCTGGAACCATGTCTGGGCAAAACAACTCCATGAACGAGTTGAGGCGAAGGCCCGCATAGCAGCGCACTATGCAAGGCGTGGATTGGAAAAGCGCGGCGTCAAGACTGCTTTTCTAAGGTACGTCCCTACACTCCCTTTAATGCGTCCCTAATACTGACACCTTTCAGATCAACTGGCTGGCATGGGGAGAGTGGAACGGCGCGTTTCGGCGGTCACCTTACAGTCGACTTTTTGCAGGCGAATGGTGACTTGGAGACAATGCACCATGTGTACCGAGAGCAACAACGCAGTGAAAAGCCCACTCAGATGAAGATGCCTTGGAATGGGGTGGAAAAAGAGGATATAGCAGATTAATTAGTTTCTGTTTATGCTTCTTGCTTCTCATCTTCCTTTTATTAACATTCTACTTCTCTCACGCGGAGTATCTCTGGATGGGGGGGCCAATGGTGCCCGTTTTGCGCTCGACGAAGCTCTTTCGGTAAGTCTTAGCCTTTCTATTTGTTATGCAGTGCTAATGCGAGTACTCGAATACCGAGCGGCAGGGCTTCATCATCGGACACACTCAGGCAGAGGGCTTTATTAACATTCTACTTCTCTCACGCGGAGTATCTCTGGATGGTGGGGTCAATGTTGCCCGTTTTGCGCTCGACAAAGCCCTTTTCGTAAGTCTTAGCCTTTCTATATGTTACGCAGTGCTAACACGAGTGCTCGAATACTGAGCGGCAGGGCTTCATCATCAGACACACTCAGGCAGAGGGCTTTAACGAACATTTCGTTACACTGGATAGCACGGTGAAAGCGAGCAAATGAGACCGCCTGCAATGGCACGATGCTGAGTTTCCAGGCTGCCTTACATCTCAACAAGTGGTGCGGAATGTAAACAGTTTACATTAATTGTGAATTCGGCTTGTTCAATGGCTAAATGTTGTGACTTTACTTTATTAGTGCCAAGCCTTGTTGGGATTAATAAGTCAGGGATACGACTCATTTTTGGGCCCAGTCATGAACGTTGGCATATCTTCATAAAGAATGCTAATCCATACATCACAATCAGCAGTCCATTTGATGAGTAGCCCTGGACACATTCACGGCCATTGGCAGCTGTGTTCATAGAAAATACTGGGCTCAGTTGACACATTCGGCAGCCTCTTTCATGAAATATGTAACGGCAGGCATTCTGTACGCACATAGGCTTGACTGATGTATTAGCCCTACCTTGTCAATGGTGAGGATGGGCCCACCCATGAATTCTGGCAGCATACTATGGGAATGGCACTGGCCCCATATGGCCAAGTCGGCACCTGTACGCGTGGGCCCCTGCATAGTATCAGTGCTGTTTTACTTCCTGTGCCTGCATGAGCTTCATGGAGGCAATAGCCCAAACTTGTCAGCCATGTCAAGGGGCCCATGCACAGGTTTCGGCAGCATGACATGGGAATGGCACTTGCCTCAATCCAACCAAGTCAGCAGCTGTATGCATGGGCCCATGCATAATATATGTGCTCTCTCACTTCCTGTGCCTGCATGGGCATCATCGACGCAATAGCCCAAAGTTGTCAGCCATGTCAAGGGGCCCACACACGAAGTTCAGCAGCACAGTAGAGAAATGGCACTGGCCCCATCCGATCAACTCAGCAATTTTATTCATGGGCCCCTGCGTGACATATGTTCACCGTCATTGATGGGCCTGCATGGGCTTTCCCAAGACATTACATCTATATGCACACGGGCTTCTACGATTAAATAGCCCATACCTTGCGACATTATGTGTGATACAAGTGTTCTCTCTTCCCTTTCTCTTTTGGATGAATCTTTATCAATGGATATTGCAAGTTCAACACCTTTATGCTTGCCCTTTCATATAGCATGTAGCAATATTAGCAGATGGTGCTTTTCTGGATCTAACTTTATGTCCAATCTCTCCAATGGCCCTCTCAACTGTAGCTTGAGACCCAAATCTGATTGATCCATTTCATGAAATATGAAGAGGAATGTGAATTAACTGCCAGATGCACAGCCTGCATCTTGAAACCTTCTCATGGTCATTTTGAACATAAAGCCTTTCAAAGCCTTCAAGGAAGGACTTGATTAAATTGTGCAAGTCATATAAGTCCTGATTAGACTTTGGTGTGTGAGACATTGCAACTTCAACGATGTTCACAAATTGCACAAAGTTCTCTAGCACTTCTCTATTAAAGTCTAGCTTTCATGCTATTGGTATTATATACCAATAAAGTAGAGCCATCCATTCATAGACTCTGAACTGGCTGTTATGCTTCAGATATGGATTTCTGATTGGTGAAGCAAAGGATGGAGGAAGGGTCTTCATTGCCTTCTCAATCTCTTCACCAAGCTCTGAAGCCATTTCTGCAGGCATATGTATCTGTTCATCCTCAGAACTGTGTATTACCCACAAATCCCAGATGTGGACCATGCAGTTTTCATAGAACAAATGAAATGGGTCTAGTGGAAAGAATGATGGGTGGAGAAATGCAGGACTAGCTGCACACATTGTGAGGCATGAGACTCCTGTACTCTGTACAATTTTTGAGTACTCATTTTTGTTGGCTGCAGACTGGAGCCTTCTAACTGTCACCCAATAAATATTTTGGCCTCTCAATGGCAAGGCATCCAAATCAACAAGAGGGTGTGATGAATTATATGTATTTTTCTCAGGTGGAGAAATTGGATAATATTGGCACCTAGCACCATGCTTAGAATGGGCACCTTGGACCAAACTAAACCTATCACCATATAGGGCTGAATGTCCTGCCATCCCACTTAACTTGGCAGATCCAAGCATGTCTCCTTTCACAGCACAGATGTATGCCTTCAGAACAAAATAGGATGAATCAACAGCATCCCAAGTCCAGATTCCAACACTGGCCCTTGCCATCTCTGCAAAGAGTGGGTATATAAAGGACTCAATGTTTCCAGGTGCTGCTGGCCCTGGGATGGCAAGTGGAATGATGACATTTGTTGCTCTATAGCACATCTCTGGTGGGAGATTAAGGAGCACAAGAATTAAATGCCACATATTAGATTGTTTTTTCATGGTGAGCTGAGCACCATCTGAAGAGATTGCCAATGCAGTGTCTCTTTTATCTCTAAACAATCCCAATTTCTTATAATGATGGTAATGTATGTCAGAGTTGGCAAACTCTGACTTTTTTGGTTTTACACCTGTCACATCTGCAAGTAGATCCAATGTCTCCTGCAAGACATGATCTCTGTGGTGCATCTCATGAGAGGTTTCAGCATTGGCATAGTAAGCCTGAATGACTGGTGTAATGGGCATATACAGCATTTTTGCCCTTGGCTTTGGTTTAGCCCTGGATGAGGGCTGCTGTGGCTGAAAGCATGGTTCATTACACACATTTCCCTTATTTTCATGGGAGCAGTGGAGATCTGACTGAAAGTCCCCAATAAATGCCATGCAGCTTTTGGTGCACATATCAACAAATAAGGGCTGAAGCCCTGCAAGACCCAAAGCTAGCTGTCTGACTCTGTGAAGGCTGAGGATCTTCTCCTCTGTAGCCTCTGAAAGCACCCTTCATGGGCATCATATGCTTTCACTGTGCCATTGGACTCTTTCCATGCAATGTAGTGCTGGAGAGACAATCTCTCTGCCCTGGATAGCTCAGGCTGTGATGGAGCCTGAGTAGGACAAGAAGGGAGGGTGTATCCATTCAACAGCTGTTCTTGAAGCTGGGTGACAAATTCTGGCAAATTGCCATGACCACTGCCACCACTGACATCCTCAATATCAGGAAAACCCTCTGAAGCAAAGTCCTCAGGCTCTGAAAAGCCATCATCCCCATTCAGCTCATCTTCTGAGCCAGGGTCTGCACCAAAGTCCTCTGAAGCCTCTAAGGGCTCTTCTGGAATATCAAACATGACAACATTGTCCTCATCCAGATTCATATGATACTCTAGCCCAGATTCATCCCCCCAGTCCATAGGCACAGTCTCCTGTACAGGAGATGAAGGATCTACAATGATGGTGTCAGAAAGAAAATTAAATTAAATCAACAACAAATATCTCACTCACAGTTATCATCAATAATCATAGCATCATCCTCTGCTAATTCTCCCTCCAAAAATTGAGGTGAGTCAATAGGGGCATCAGCTAGATCTAAGCAGATCAGTAAGTGATCAAAATTATAAGAAATTAGGTGCTCACCAGCCTCACCACCTGGATAAGATGATCCAGATTGCTCCAGATGAGCTCCCTCAGCCAGTCTATTAAGAAGCTCTGTCAACTGATAGTGGCAGTCCTGCACAAAGCCCAAGATATCTTGATTAGCCCCAGAGGCCACCAGCTGATCTAGATGATCTTGATTCTGTCTGAAATGAACATTTAGTGTCCCCTTGGTAACATCCCTCCTAGATTTGCACTTGAAGCATGGGTAAAAGTATTTTGGAGCCATTGGTGTTGTAGCTAGATGTGTGGATCAGTGAGTTGTAGAGCAAGGGCTGCACTGATGGCCCAGAGATAACAGGTTTCATGTTGTGGTGGCTCTGGGCTGCAAAGCCGGTGCTGTGTCGCTAAGCGTCACACCCACTTGTTTTTTTTTTTTTCATCCTTTCTCTTCTCTCTTCCCTATCACTCTCATCCCCACCTTTTCCTCCTCATCTTCTCTTTCCCTGTCTCTTCTCCTGTCCATCTCCACTCCTCTTTCCTCTTTTTCTTCATGTCAACTGCTGCTGATTGCAAGGATGAACATGATGTGGATGTACTGGCTGATGATGATAACATGTACCCCTCCCCCTCTCAAGTCTCTGGAAAACACGCCTCCCACCCATTGAGCATGAGTGCTCCCTCTAGCAACTGGACTGTCACCACACCTTCATCTCTTTCTCAGCCTTCTGGTCTCCCCATGGTTTCCATCGCTGGACTCACTCACAACAAACTTTGCCTCAATGCAGAGTTCTTGAAGTACGTCAATCTTGTTGATGTCCTTCTCAAGATGTGGGAGCAACCTCCTGCACATTGTAAGCCACTTTATTATCTATTTTTTCAGACTTCCATTAATATGTTTAGCCTCTCCAGCTCCCAGTGCGGCTGGATCGTCCCTGCACCTGAGCGACTCAGTGTCTCAAGTCTCTTCTTGTGGGTGCAAGCCCACTCTTCCCCTCCCTTTCCCTTGTCCCTCCGTTCACCCCTCTGATTATCCGCTGACCATCCTTTGGCTTTTCGACAACTGCAAGACCAACCCTTCTGTGCACCTCTCTGCTGGCAACATGTCCTGCCCCCCCAAGCAGAATATCATCTGACATGAGGATGGGCAAGTTATTACCGTTGACAAGTGGAAGTTGATCGGACAGTCTGCAGTTGTCATTGCTCACACACATTTGGATGTTCTCAGTACCAGTCACGTCCCCCTTCAGCCGCTTCTGTGCCTTGGAAGAAGGTATTTTACAGATGCCACTTCCTGAAGGAGTGGCTGCAGGCTGTGAGGGCACTCAAAGTTCTTGCTCCTCTCCTTTCCCTCTGTGGTGGCACTTGGAAGGCCAAGAAGACACTCACTTCGGTCTTGCAAGACAAGCCCTCACAACCTCCTTCCCATGCACCATGTGCCTTGACTCCTGCCCTCAGTTCTTCTCATTCTTGTGCCTCAACTCCAGCTTTCCCCTTGTCTCACTCTTGTGCACACTCTGCCCACTCTCATCCACACTCTGCACACTCTCGTGCATCAACTCCCAGCATCCCTCCTTCCAGTGTTGTCAGCAGTCGATCATCCAGCAACATCCCCACAAGTGCCACCTCATCTGCCTGCTCAACACAGGTGTCACCTTGCCAGGCTGCATTGGAGTCAACTGTTCAAGCACGGCCTGTTTCAGGGCCATCACAACTGGCAGCAGCAAGCATGGCTGTCGCCTCCAAGGCCAAGCACAGGCACAAACCGAGCCCCCTGTGAAAGGAGAAAAGGGCAAAGGGTAGCGATGGTCAGTGATGGTCTTTCTTTGTTAAGTAACTAACAGCTATTAGAACCCCCA
The DNA here is from genome assembly GCA_015025155.1 of Lactarius quietus. NCBI lineage: Eukaryota > Fungi > Basidiomycota > Agaricomycetes > Russulales > Russulaceae > Lactarius > Lactarius quietus. The sequence continues at coordinate 6,622 of WITN01001059.1, forward strand.
CAAGAGGAGCTGTCTTCATCCCCTCATCCAGCTTTCCTTTCCCTCATGCAAGAGGGTGCGGCCTCAGTGAGTATTTGACTTTCTTTATTACAATTTTGCTAACATTTTCTCTCCCAACCCTTATCCACTGTCACTTCCCAGAGTTCACAAGCAAACACTGTTCCCACTGTGGACCATGCCAAACCCCTGCCTCCCAAGACACCTCATGTGAAGGCCTCATGCAAGGCTGCATCCATGGAAAGTCAATTGACTGTGTGACTTTTCATCGACTTTTCAGTCAAGTCAAAGTCAAAAAAAATGCACTTCTGTCAATGAAAAGTCAATGAAAAGTCAGTCGACTTTCATTGACTTTTGCCTGACTTTCTTTTTTACAGAGCATCATTGCAGGAATGGTGCTCCAGTGAAAATCATGTCCTGGTCCATATCCTTACTACATCTTATTCTGTATGTCAATCCAATTAGTACAGATGCATCCATATCAATCATTGCAATTAGTTCCCAACCTGAAACCATGTCTTGGCAAATCAGCACATGCTGTCATTCTGTATGGCAGTCAAATGGATTCAGATTTGTCCATATCTTTCTTCACAGGGAGTCTGGACTTTTTTAAACTATATCTTGGTACATAAACATTGTTTCTTTCATTCTGTTTGTCATTCTACTTGATTCATAGTTATTCCTATCTACTCATGCATAAAGCATTGCCCAATGACCTCCCAAACACTTACTGCAATGCCTGTTCCTTTATATGATCATATCCAATCATATCTGTGCATCGGGTGGCCCATCTGTGCTTCCTGGACACTCAGTGTATCATCCAAACTCTTAAATCAATGTTTCTCCTGATATAACAATGGTGGTTGGCCCGCCTTTTCAGCTGCCATCAGGTGGAGTATTATTTCCAGCCATTTATGGGCATCAGATGGCCCACTTGTACATCCTGCATCTCACCCACACTCTTATATCATTGTTTTCCATCAGATCAGGCTGGCAGACCACCTGCATTTTTCAGCCAACATTGGCTGGAGTATGAAACATGAAGAATCTCATGCGTCAGCCGATGTCAGCTGGAGTATCAATGATTTAAGACTCTAAGTGTCGGATGGAGTATCAAATACCTAAGCCACTGCTATCCATCATGTGCACACTGATGTACAATCAGAATGAACAAATCAATGGCTCAAACAATACCTACGACTCTGGGCCAATGAACAACAAGACAATTGGGCAGCACAGCTGCTGACAACAGAATTCACCCACAATAACACACTAAGTAGCACCACCAAGCAGTCTCCATTCTTTGCGCTCATGGGTTATCACCCAAGGGACAAATGGCTGCCAGCTAAGGCCAATCTGCCAAGTGTCAAGACACATCTGTACCAATGCTGCAAGGCCAGACAGAGCACACAGGAATGCATGAGAAAGGTGCAAAGCTTATGGATCAAACACAAAGATATGCCCAAGTATGCCACAGGAGACTGTGTGTGGCTAGAAGGGCACCATCTGCAAACCAATCAACCAACTGCCAAGCTTGTGCCTAGGTGCCATGGACTGTTTGAGGTCATTCAGGTGATGTCTCCTGTGAATTATTGGCTCAAACTACCTGCACAATGTGTAATGTGCAGGCTATGCGTGTTGCTTGACTTGAGCACGGAGACACAATGGTGACACTGCCAAGCGCACAGGAGCTGCCAAGGTTTTGCTGCCGAATATGGGCAGCTGCTGATGTAGCTGCCGACTTTCCTAATTGAGCTGCCAAGGCCTACATAAGCTGAGGGATGTGTTCAGCTGAAGTAAGCAGAGGTGACTGATAGCTGCCGATGCTGCCGATGCTGATGTAAGTGTGGTTCCTGAAGACACTCAAAGGTGCTTCCCTTTGATGTGGTATGAGGAAGTGCTTGAACGAAGACACTCCTTAGTGGTTGCAAATGGGAGAGAAGAGAGGCTGCTAGATTCCAGAGACAAGACACAAGTTCTACAAGAAGGTCAAGCTGCTGAATACATCATTTGGCAGCATGCTTATAACGGTACAGAGGTGCGCACCTTCATCAGCTATTGTGCCACTACTACTACTTGTTGGTAATCATTCACTGGTGCATCAGTCATCATACAGTAAGTATCAGTAAGCCCATAGTAGGTCCTCAGTAAGCTTCGTGAGCGACTCATCATCACGCTTACTCAACCTAACACCTGTCAAATCATAACACAATGGATGATACATGACATGTTTCACACAGACCTGCTGACCCCTTATCATGAAATGTGCATGCATGGGGCAAACTATGAGTGCCCACCTCCAGAACTAGTTGATGGTGTGGAAGAATACAAGGTTGAAAGTATACTAGACTCACACCACTATGGATGAGGACACAAACTCCAGTACCTCATAAAGTGGAAAGGCTATGCTGACTCAGAGAATCAGTGGGTTGTGTGGGATGATGTCCATGCTGAAGAAGAGATAAGGAAGTTCAAACAGTCCCACCCAGCTGCTGAGACTCACATAAAAGCAGCATGGATGGGCTCAGCAAACAACATCACCTTTCAACCTCCTATATCTCACATCCCTCTTACTGTCATCAACATTGATGCAATCCCTTATGTCCATACTCTCACCACCTATGACGAGTGCAACAATGTCAATGACCCCCTGTGCTCTACAGTCGAATACATCCAGGCCATGGCTGAGCAAGCCAAGCGGTCAGCAGCTGAAGACCTTGCTGAAGCCTGCCACCACTTCCCCATGCCTGAAAGGGGCTGGGTTGAGGAGGATGTCGACAGACAGCATATTGTGGCAGAAGGTAGCCCAAGCCTGGAAGGAGGACCAGCTCAACAGGATGATGAAGATGTGGGAGGGGAGTAGGGATCATCATGGGTCAGGCAAACCCATACAGGTTCCAGGTACAGGTGGCCTGGGTATGGGTCTGGGTTGCCATTTGGCCACCTGTGACAAACCCATACCTGTGACGTGGGTGCAAATGGGTTTTCTCTCCATCAACGTGTGCCCACACAAGTGTCATCACTGCCCTGGAATCTTCTGTCTTCTTGATCCTTGCTCTTGTTTTTTTCTCAATCATTTTCACCAACATTTCCTGTGAATCTTGCCCCAACAGCCTTGCCAATGGCTCAACTGTCCTCAGTGGCCCTGATCATGGCAGCCTAGACACACAGCCCACATTCCAGGACTGCTGCATGATGCAGCATGAGGCATCCCTGCTTTTCATCTACCCTGTTCAGTACATGCTATATCCAGTCTTGGCATTTATCTTGTGACCAAAACAGACTAGGCAAATTTTCATTTTCCTCTCATCAGTCATGCAACTCGTGTCTCGGTCATCAACCCATTACCCATAATGTCAGTCAATGCAACTGCTGTGCTTTAGGAATTGTGGGCATGGTGCAGGTGGCAGCCTAGCAGGCTCATATATCCTCTTTCTGGTACACCGTTCAATCAATTCTTACATTCCCGTCATTTCTAACCGGGTGGCAACTTATCCATCTAGATTGTACCTTCTTTTCTGCAGTGTTCTGCAGCATTATTGTGATCCCTGTTGTGTTTTGTGTCATTACCCACCCTCACCCTTCCTTTCTCAGTCCTTCTCGTTCGGTCAGAGTGTCCTTTCAGTCACCCATCCTCAGTTCCCCACTCTCTCCCTCCCCCTACTAGTGTTGCGATGGCTTAGCCGAGTGATTTTCGACTTTTGTCAAATAAAATAGCTAAAAATATGAAAATATTTGTGGAGGTAGATCTCATTAAGGGCTACCTCGAGCCCGGCCAATGCTAAGCAATCTGAGCAGCCATTCTTGCTCGGCTTGAGGTTGGCTTATTTTTAAAAATAAGCCAATGTCAAGCCACGCAAAATAACTTGGAAATGGCTGCTCGGATCGCTTAGTGTTGGCTGGGGTCGAGGTATCCCTTAATGAGATCTACCTCCATGAATATTTCCATATTTTTAGCTATTTTATTTGACAAAAGTCGAAAATCACTTGGCTAAGCCGTCGCAACACTACCCCCTACTTGGTGCAGTGTCTCTCTACATAGTAGATCATTGCCGATCATAGGAGCATAGCACAACCATGTGCACTTAAAGACTATGAATTCAATGAGCGATGCCTGTCTTCATACCTTCATAATTCATCATACCTTCATAATTCTTGAGTTGTCTGCTCCTCATGGCACCCACACCTGATACCCAAAGCAACCTCGATGGCAAGCAGTGCAAGCACAAGTGCCCAAAGTACTTTGAAGAAGATGGGGAAGTGTTTGCCAGAAAAACAAAGAAGTCAACGTCATTATCATCTATGCCTACACAGTCTAGTTTGTCCTCCACCAGCTTGGCAAGACCTCAAAACCAAAGAAAACCTAGTAACGACTCTAACGAGAAAGGCCTGGCATATACCCCTCCCTGTACTCAAACCTGCACCTCCAAAAATGCTGATGGTAGCAATGATGATGCCACCTCACAAAAGTCCAGGACTGCACCAATTGAATTGAGTGACAGTGATGAAGACATGGTAGAGGTGATTGAGGACAACAACAATGAGCTTGGTAGGTGTGGCAGGTTGTTTCAAAGATCTGCAAACTGATTGTTGCTCAGTGCGACTGAGTAAAGATTGGGATGCACCTATCTATGTGTTCTTCAAGCCAATGCCTACAGTCGAATACATTGGCAGACATAAGGCTCATGTGTTCAAATGTGCAGCTAAGAAGCTGTCATTCAAAGAATAGGTCTGTTTGCCATTTCCTTGACACAGGTGATGCAAAATCGACAGGAAATCTTCGCCGACATGCCAAGGTTTGCTGGGGTCAGGAGGCAGTGGCCACAGCTGACAACATGCAAGATATTAAAACTGCTTGAGAAGCCCTAGGGAAAATGAAAAGCATTGATGGGTCAATTACTACCCTCTTGGAATGCACAGCCAAGAGCAGAATTACTTACAGTCACCACCAACATACCAAAGTTGAAGTGCAGTATGTTTTGTTTTGATACATTCACGAACAAATACCTAAAGTTGATAATATCAGTGCTGAGTTTGTACGATGGGTTTCAGAGAGTAAAAGGCCATTCAAAATTGTAAACGACTGCAGATTCTGGTCCCTCATGAAAACTGGGAGGCCAGAGTACCACATCCCATCAGTGCCAATATTGTCACGCAATGTACAGAGTGTCTTTGTCCGAGTTCACAAATGGATTGCACACATTCTACAAGTCAGCCATGAGCTGAAATATGATATTCAATTACTCACCAGTGATGATAGGAATACGGCAGGAAATTGAGCTTTGCAACAGATGCTTGGACCTCACCGAATCACAAGGCATATGTAGCCTTTACTGTTCACCTTGAGGAGAATGGGAAGCCACTTGCAATGCCCCTGGACATTGTTAAGGTCCCAAAGTCACATACAGGGGCAAATCTTGCACATGCATTCATCAAGGTCCTAGAAGAGTTTGGCATTAGTGACAAGGTTCGGACAATGGACAACTTAATAGAGAAATAGTAACACTCACTCTTGCAAGTAGATCCTTGGTGTGATGGTGGACAATGTGTCCAACAATGACACAATGATCCAGCACCTTATTTTGCAGTTGGAAGACTTCCCCGGTGCTTTGAACCAGATCAGATGCTTCCTGCACATCCTCAGTATCACAGCAAAAGCAATAATCAAACAATTTGATGTACCAAAGTCCAAGACTGATGTCGTGATGGACAACACCACTCAGGCACTTGCCAGCCTGGCAGAGGGGCTTGACACCGAGGAGAGGGAGGTATATGAAGGAGATGACAAGCCTGAAGATCCACCGCTGGATAGGTGGATTGACTACCAAGAAGGGTTGTCAGATGAGGAAAAGAAAAAGATTGAGTTGAGTATCTGGCCAGTGCAGACAATGCTGACCAAGGTTTGTGTCAGCCCCAGTACTGCTATTTCCCAGCTCTGGTTGTTTGACTCCAAAGCTATGTAAATTTGCATATGCAGTGAAAAAATTGACCACGCTTCTCCTTCCACAGTGGTTCAGCATGCTTGGTTCTTGTGGACTTTCTCATCGCATGATGCCCCATGATGTGTCAACTTGTTGGAATTCAACCTATGACATGCTCCACTTTGCACTCAACGTTCAGCCAGCAATTGATAGCATGACTGCAATGCGCGACCTTGACCTCCAAAAATATGAACTTTCCCCTGCCGAATGGGGTATTGCCAAGGAGCTTAGGGATGTCTTGAATGTGCATCTCAGTTTAATCCTTTACTTGTTCCTTTCTCCTAACTAAATAACCATCAACCTCTGGGCCTGGCAGATATTCAAAGACACAACCTTATTCTTTTCTCATGGCACCCTGAATCTTGCAACAGTCATCCTGGCCATGGACCATATCGATAAAGTCCTTGCTACCTCATCTGAAAATCATAAATTTTCTCTATCCATTCATGCAGCTCTTGTCATTGGCAAGAACACCATCAATTGCTATTACAACAAGACAGACAATTCAGAGACTTATTGCATTGCGATGAGTATGTATCATATCTGCAATTCTGCACACTTCAATTTAACTGACTCTCATTTTTATCAGTTCTTCACCCCTGGCACAAGCTTGCATACTTTAAGAATCAAGGCTGGGAAGAAACCTGGGTTGAGGCTGCTCACAATGTAATGTCTCCACTTGATGTTGATCCAACTTGGATCTGATGGGGCTTCCTTGCTTCAACGCTGAGTTAAGCGCACAGCTTACAACCCAGGTAATAACTCTTGAAGGGATTAACAACCCGAAGGCTCCCTTAGTAACGCCAAACTTGATGAAAAGCCTAACACAAGTTGGCAACAAGACAATGAATAGTCACACTGACCAATGACTCTGCTATAAGACTGTCTAGCTTTCCTGAGAAGAATACAGGTGGAAGTCAAGACAACTAAGCTAACGAATACTGGCGAAACCTGCCCAGTATATATAGTACTCCAGACCAGCTTTGAAGCTGAGTCCGAACTATAACCCTAATACACCTATGGCCTTATCTGCCAATAGGAATAGTCCATCAAGCTACAGGGGCAACACATATAGTATGAGTCAGTTATAGTAAGTAAGATGACTCACACCTTTAATAAGCAAATGTCTAATGCATCACAAAGCATGAGTAAGTAAATGTCATCCACATCAGTAAGCCATAAGTATGCCTCAGTAAGCAATGGCTCGGCGCAATACAGGCACGTCAGAATCTTCCATAGAACTTCACATTGGGAAGGGACTAGACCTCAGCTCGTCAGGAATTGCCTCCAACCTCATGCCTACCACAATCGTGTGCCTGTCTTCCATAATCTTCTGTTCGTTGGTCTTTTCCTAGACACAACCAAATACTGCCGAGTACCACTGGCTACTTCTGAAGTCCCCTTGCTTATGGGTTAGGTCAGATACATACTGTGACCTGGGACTTGATCCTTCCATCCTATAAGTCCCATCGCTTATGGGTTAGATCAGCTACCACGTGATGACATGTGATCTGGGACTGTCACATGACTTGATCACGTGACCCTTATCCTTCCTGTAATACTCCTGCCAGCATCTGGGGTTGGACTGCAAGTGATCATTCTACTCACAAGCTGGCGGATACAGAGCGCTTTGTCTTCATCTATGTAACTGTCATCTTCTGCTGCTACTAGGGCACGTACAGCCTCTTCTTCTTTGATGTCTTCCTGCTGGCACAGCTGCCAGGTGTGCACTTCTGGGTAGTCGTAACAGTTCTCCCAGTGTTTGTGAGTACACTTGCACTGTTTGACAAGTGCTGGAGGTCGAGCGTGGTCGGATTGTAACACACAACATTGTCCATGAGGAGTACAATCATTCATATACCTCAGCACATGCTGCATGCCTCGACAGCAACAGCAACAGCGATGATGATGACAAGTACATTGCAGTGGGTTCTGCAGACTTGGTATGTGATTTGTAGTTTCAATTTCTTTCACAACTTACATTGTTGACAGTCTATCTTGTCCTCACACAATATCTTTGACAACCTTCCCGACCTCGCCCCTGTTTTGTCTGACATTCACGATGAACTTGAGTGCTATCTTTCCACTGACACTGAGGACATCAAGGATGCCCTTTTGTGGTGGCATGACAGACATACAACCTTCCCTTGCTTGTCCTGCATGGCTCAGGATTATCTCTCCATTCCTGGTGAGCAATTCATTCCATGTCTTTTCAGATTGCTAACTATTTACTTTAAGCAACATCAATCGATGTCAAATGTGTTTTCAGTCAAGGCCGACTCCTACTTTCTCATGTGTGCAGCCGACTCTCCATCCATTCAATGTGTGCTCTCTTGTGCCTTGGGATATGGAGTGCCCTTGACCTTGTCAAGGACAGCAACATCAGGGCTTCCCTCACGGCAGATGAAGTCAGCAAGGATATAGATGAGCTGGCCGAGGATTAGGCGATTTAATCATTTAACCGGTCTACATATTTACCTGCTTGTTATCTTCATAGCATATGAATGCTGATGCATCACTCTTCTGAGTCTTCTCACTGCATCTTCTGCCAGATCGCTACACTTGACCTGTGCACCCATGAACACTCTCTATACCCTTGGGTACACAAAACCTGCTTCAATCCCTGAGACCCACACAAAACCACAAGACCCACATCCAACCCGTTGAACCTCAAGAACCTGTACCTGTACACACGCTGACCCATACCCAGATTTGCAGGTATGGGTTTGTGTGGGTATGGGTCCAGGTTGGTCCTCAATGACCCAGGGGTTACCCATGATGATCCCTAGAGGGGAGACAGTTGTGGAGGAAGTATCTGCTGCAGCAAGTGACCAATCCTCCACTGCAATCAAAATATCTACTGACTCAGATGATGAGTCCTCATATCATAATCCCACTGTGGTCTGCACCCAATGTCAGCATGCTCCCAACTACTGCCACTGTGCCCCCTGGAGGGTACCACTGCAACACTCAGTGGACTACACAATCATCCCTGAACCTATCAGCACCCCCACCATTGCCAACATCAACATCAGCACCCCAGGAGTCCACTACTGAAATGGCACCACCTGGGGGGTCAAGCAAGGGCCCAGCAGTGATGAAGACAGTGAAGAAGCCAAAGTTCAGCCCCACCAAATACAAGCGGCAGTGGTATATGGAAGAGCTGCTGACAACACCAATGAAACTCACCCTGGAGGAGGAGTACTGGCAGATAGCCAAGGACGTGACCCCTCTCCCACCACAACCTGTAGGGATGGGGCGGTGCGATGTGCTTTCCATACCATATCACCCACTCCCAATGGGTTCATTGTAACAGACCATTACTACAGATGGCGGGTAAGCGGCATGACGAGGCACTCCTGAATACTTACTAAATGATCGTGCTGATGACTGATCTCGTTACTGTACGATTACTCAGAGGATTAGTGGATGTGTACGATTACTCAGAGAATTAGTGGATGATTGCTAAGTAGTACTAGTAGTGGCTGCATCACTGACAAAGGCATGTAGTTGAGACTCTGTTATAAGGCAGCTGTCGACTGATGTGGTCGGCAGCTTGACACTTTTGTATCTTCCGGAATCCAGTTGGTCCTCTTCTCAAAAGCCATTTGACCAATTGGCCAGCACAAGCTCTGCTTAGGGAGGCACTTACAGGTGTATTCATATAGTCACACTTATCAGCATTGATGCATCATTGCTGAGTCACCTTATATTCGTCACCGCATATCAGCCTAAGTCAGGCTCGGCCTCGTCAGGCATTACATTCATCCTCAGCAGGGGGATGAACTGAATACCATTGGTAGTCGAACATGAGGGGCAGAGGGTTCCTGCACAGTATGTACACCTTTGCATGAGCGACAACCTGAAGGCATTCAGAACAATGGGGAAGCATGAGCCAATATACTGAGGAGAAGTACATGCCGAACCCTGCTGAGACATGGGCCCCACAGCTGAGTACACCCGTGAAGAATTACAATACTTCTGCGCTGACTTCTGAGGCAAGCAGCAGGTTGACAATGCCCTTGCATGTCTGGGGGACATATCCCTCCAGGCTGAGGTGTGACACTACCATGCAGCCATGGAAGTCATCATGGAACTCAAAGCTTGTTACGCTCAGACCCTACGCTAGGCCAAAGACAGCACAGGTGTTTACATGAGCACTGGAAGAATTGCCATGATTACCCGGAGGCGCATACCTGGGAGTCACGTGCAGAAGAAGACATCGAAGAAGAAGAGGCTGTACGTGCACTCGTAGCAGCAGAAGACGACAGTTACCTCGCCTATGACGAGGCATGCAAGGTCCGCCAGCTCGTGAGTAACATGATCACTCGCAGTAGAGTCCCAAATGCTGGCAGGAAGGTTATTGCAGGACGAATGAGGGTCACGTGACACAGTCATGTGATGAAGCCCCAGGTCACGGGATCTGACCTAAGCAATAAGCCAGGGGGCACGTGACGAGGAAGAATCAGTCCCAGGTCACAGCACGTATCTGACCTAACCCATAACTCAGGGGACTATGACGCAAAGGTAGCCAGTGGAATTGGTGGAAGACAGTTGTGTCCTGAAGACGACCAACGACGACAAACAGCGATTGTGTGGTGTAAGACCAGCGGCTTGATGTTGGATGGTTCCAGCGGGCCGTGGCTTGATGTTGGGATGTACTCCAACGGGCCGGGTTTGATCCCCTTTTGGGAAAGTGTTATTGATGGATTAGTTCAAGGAGCGCCTGTGTTAGCGCCGAGGCCAGTGCTTACTGACGCATGGCTAATTAGTGTTGTGGATGACAGTTTCTTACTGTTCGCTTACTTATGATTGGTGATCGCTTACTTATGCAATGAGGTGGGCTTATTGATGCCCCATGGTTGCTTACTCACTGGTTGGAGGTGCTCAGTCACTCATTGGTGAGGACACTTACTTACGGCTTATTGATGCCTTAGAGATTCGCTTATTGATGTGATTGTATTACTCATGTTGTATTTGTCGCCTTGATGGCTTGATGGACTCTTACCCTTTATGGTTGTATCTGAGTACTATATATACTGTACAAGCTGCGCTATAGTTCGCTAGCTTAGTTGTCTTGATATCCACCTGTACTACTCTCAGGAAGTTCAGACAGTCTTATAGCAGAGTCATTGTTTCTTTGTGACTATTCTTGTTGCCAACTTAAGTGTTAGGCATTGCCACCTTGTAACAAACCTCAAGCTAGGCGGTCTTAGGGGACCTTCTTGGTTATTTGCCCCTTTACAAGACATTCAAAGTCGTTCCTGAGTTCAGAAGCCGTGCGCTTTGCTCAGCGTTGAAGCAAGGAAGACCCATCGGATCCAAGTCGGATCAATGTTCAGTGGAAACGTTACAAAGCTGCCATCAAGTGTCTGGAGGATGACATCTTTGTCAACCTTGACCATGCACGGCACTCAGCACAATGGCTTGGCAGGGCTCATGCTGTGATGAGGGTACATGATGAACAGGAGATGGACATCAGATTAACAACAGTTCCTAATTGGGTTGTTGAGCATGGATGCTCACCCTTGTGAAGAGGGTGATGTTACAATTCAGCAGGTGCTGGGCTGAGTAAGCGTGATGATGAGTCACTTGCAAATCTTACCAATGAACTACCGACAGGTTTACTGATACTTACAATGCAATGACTGATGGATTACTGTATGATTACAGAGACATAGTAGTAGTGGTGTGATAGCTGATGAAGGTGTGTGCCTCAGTACTGTTATAAGTGTGCTGCTGACAGATGTAGTTGGCAGCTTGACCTTCTTGTGATTCTTGAGACTCTTGTGGAATCTATCTGGCTCTGGCTCTCTCTCTTCCATTTGCAATCACTACAGAGTGTCTGCACATTGAGCACTTCCTTGTACATCATCTTAGGGGAGCACCTTTTGAGTGTCTCCAGGAACCATGTTTACAATCAGTGTCAGCAGCTTCGGCAGCTATCAGTCACTTCTGCTTACATCAGCCAAACACATCCCTCAGCTTACACAAGCCTCAGCAGCTCAATTAGGAAAGTCAGCAGCTACATTGGCAGCTGCCCAAAAACTCAGCAGGTCAAGTTTGGCAGCTTCATCTCGGTGGCTTTCTTCAGCAGCTCCTGCATGCTTGGCAGCCTTGCCATCATGTCTACAGGTTCAAGTCAAACCAAGCACATAACCTGCACATTACATATCAGGTTACATCATCATTCTATTTTGTAAGCAAGGCTGAGCATTCAATTCCTGCATCTGAATTTTTTTTTTTTGGCCATGATGAGTAATTTCTATCTTCCTTCCCTCCCTCCTTTCATCATGCATGATCCCACAACAGTTACAATGATGGAGTGACCAAGGCCCCCAACATCGGGTGCCAACCATGCCAAAGTGTAAACAAGGCAGTCCCACTGGCATGCCAGCAAGATGATGGCAGTGGCTGTAACAACAACACAACAATGACAAAGATAATGGCCATGATGACTGCCAGTGCATCCATGCAATGATGATGACCACAGCAGCCACACAACAGCAGTCTCAATGAGGTGACAACAACAACTATGGCTGCAATATCAGTGGCAACAGCAGCAACATGACAGCAGTGGCCATGGTGGTAACGATGGCAATGGTAGGTCAGACAGAGGTGGTGAGAACATTTTATTACACCTATACTACTTTGCTATACAAATTCCATGCCATCTTTCATTAAAGGGGGAAAAGTGTTGAAATAGCGGCCATCTTGGACAAGCGCGATAAATTTCATTCGGCACCCCTATCACAGAATTCCTCTGGTCCATTCTCAATTTTCTTTCATTCCAACCACTATATCTTTGTACCTATTTCTCGTTGCTCCTGTCCCTAAAGAATGTAGCTATATTGTATAAAAAGTGACCTGTAAGACTCTGAACTATTATCCAGTTGTTCTACCTTTTTCCTCCATGTGTGTAACGTCCCAGGTCATAGCAAGTATCTGACCTAAGCCGATAATCCAGGGGACAAGGCATAACAAGACAATTACGGTATGACTACCTACTGTACGATGATGGATGATGATGATCGCTTGCTTACTGTACGATGACGGAGACGATGGTTGATGACTGATCACTTACTGTACGATGATGAGCGATGACTGATGCCCTTTGTAAACGACTTACAGATCATAGTAGTATTTGTCGTGTGTTGTACGTTGTGACTAGTAGTAGTGGCGTGTTACTTACCGTTATAAGGAAGCTGTCGACTGTTGTGGTCGACAGCTTGAAGTTCTTGTACACTTCTCACATCGAATCTAGGAAGCTCTCTCTCTCTCTCTCTCTCTCTTCCTTCGCCTTGTCAAGGCCGCATTGCGATCTAAAGAAGCAAGACTCCGCCTTCGCGCGTTGAGACGATACTCTGCCTCTGTGCAAGAGTCAACTAGTTGCTGAGTCACCGCGTTCACCTTACGTTGCCTAAGTCAGGCTCACGTGCAGCTCGCACGTAACATTAACTTCAAGCTCCAATAAACCGAACGCCGTGGCGACTCTCAATACCAAAGACGGTTGGGACTTCGTACCCTATCGTATCGACACAAGAGAACGAGACACACCCACTCGATACCTTATCGGACGAGTAAGGTGGCGACACGTACCAGACACCAGAAGATCCGACGAGAACAACACAGGATACTACGCGGAAGCAGCTACCTCGCAAAGGTATCATCCCGTAGTATTCAACAGAGAACGCTGTTGCTGGGTCGAGCTCAGGTGGAGCAATACCAACATTATTTTGAAGCAACACGACCAGCAGCAGACGACTTACATATAAACGTACCATTGGTCGACGCACGACCAATCGATCAACAAGGACCTATAGACGGCCAAGAACCAGAGATCTGGATTCGGAACCACCAAGGACCGAATTCCAACTACGAGCAGAGGCGCAGACCACATCAAGCCATACGAGCGAACGATCACCAACTCCACGAAGTGAAGCACCAGAACCCGAAGAAATTGCAGTACAATCACCAGAGGTAGACGCACTAGCCGCGCAAACAGCTGAGTTACATATTCCCGAACCAATCAGAGGAATTCCATACAGCTACATGACTACCCAACAGAAGTATCGCCACCCCGACTCGTCATCAATGAGCAAACGGGTCACGTCCAACAACTACAACCAGAGGACATGGAAGCCGTTAACAGAGCCATGGGACCTGATGTCCCTGACGCACCAAGTATCCCTGAAGGAACTGATATGTTTTACGAGTTCCGACTCAACAGGAACAGGATACCATCACCAGACAACCGACCTTTTCCCCCACTAAGGGAGGACCGCCAGGAGGAAGGGCCGCCAGGAGGAGGACCGCCAGGAGGAGGACCGCCAGGAGGAGGACCGCCAGGAGGAGGACCGCCAGGAGGAGGACCGCCAGGAGGAGGACAACCAGGAGGAGGACAACCAGGAGGAGGGATACAACAAGCACCCCAAGGAGGAAACGATAAATTTATTGGTAACCCACCGCCCACATTCACAGGCAACAGAGGACAAGCCGAATCCTTCATTCTCCAATGGGAAGTCTACGCGGGGGTCAATGCTAATCATTCCGCCATGATAAACAAATATCAAAAAGCGATGCTGTTCCTCACGTACATCCAAGGAAACACGGTGAACCAATGGGTAATGTCCGCAAGCAGGTGGCTCGTTAACGAAGTCGCTACAGGGACCAGCCAGTTTGACAACAGATTATGGGAGAATCTGTTACACGCGTTCCAACGACAATTCGGGGACGTGCTTAGCAAGGAACGAGCGCAAGCCCAACTTGACGCGGGCATACACATGAAAGACGGAAAAATCGACGATTACATCGCCACATTCGAACAGCTGGTCCGGCATGCAGGATACAATATCAATGCCGAACAAACACTCAAATATTTCACAAGAGGACTACCACGTGCATTGTACGAAACAATGTATCAACATGACGACCCCCGTAACTACGAAGAATGGAGAGAATCCGCCTTAAAGAGGCAACAAAAATGGATTCACATGCAAACCGTCAGAGGTAACCTCGATGCCTTCAAACCAGGACGAGCTCCAGGAGGAGCATTAGCTAAGTTACTAGCACCCCTCCAAAACGATGACCGAATGGATACATCTGCAGATCGAGTGCGAGGGCGGCTGGCAGGAGCAGAGGATGTACTCCAAAGCTACAAACGCAACGACAATCCACCACGTCCACCATTCCCACCACGTGGAGGATTCATACAGAGGCAATTTAAACGTGACCACAGTCAAACGCAGTGTTACAACTGCCAGAAAGTGGGACACATCAGTCGCGATTGCCGACAACCGCGAAGGAACCGAAACACACAAACACGAACAGCCGAAACCGCGCCAACTAAAGAAGAAAAGGCAGCGGAATGGCTCCGAGGAGTAGCAGGAGATGACGAAGAAGTAAAGGACCTGGTCCTTCAACAATTGATGGGACAGGATTTTGGAAGTGCCTAAACCCGGCGGCCTGGGTAAGGGCAATACATTGTAACTCTGTGTACATTATGCGCTACCGTTCTATGAAAGTACCAGTGTCAATTCGTGCAAGTTACAACATGGCCGACATAAAAGCATTAGTGGACTCAGGAGCCACCGACAACTTTATACACCCCAACTTCGTCAAAAGAATGGGGCTGGGACAAAGGGCACTAGATAAGCCCAAAAACATATACAACATTGACGATACCACTAATAAAGCGGGACAGATTACACACTACGTCACGCTTAATGTGGAAACAGGAGGAACAAGGAAGGAAATGCGTTTCCTCATCACAGACATAGGAAAAGAAGATCTACTACTGGGTATCCATGGCTCGCAACATACGAACCAAGATTCAGCTGGCGACATGCTACCATCGATGAGAAGCAACTCCCATAGTACTACGAACAATCAACCCAGGCGACAGAAGAGCAGTTTTGGCACGACTGCTAGACGAAGAAAAGAAAGATACAAAAATCTCTCAAATCTTCACAGAAGATGCCAAACAACAAGTTCTAACAACAATGGAAGAACAATATACGGACGACGATCAGCGGTCGAACTTGCTATCGACGCACAACAATACACGACGCAAGTCAAAATACCGAAGGAATACCAATGCTTCGCAAAAGTATTCAGTGAAGAAGAATCAAAAAGGTTCCCACCAAGAAGAAGTTGCGATCATGCGATCGAATTCAAAAAGGGGGTACCTGATGTGATAGATTGCAAAGTCTATCCAATGACACGAACTGAAGACGCGGCATTGGACGAATTTATCGACGAACAACTCGCAAAAGGATACATTCGTTCCTCCAAGTCTCCGTACGCATCATCATTTTTCTTTATTAAAAAGAAGGACGGAAAGCTACGACCAGTACAGGACTATCGGCGGATCAATGATGGACAATACGGAATCAGTATCCATTGCCCCTCATAGACGACCTCATCAGAGATCTCGGGGGAGCACAGATATTCAGCAAACTAGACGTTCGACAGGGATATAATAATATACGAATCAAAGAGGGCGATGAACACAAGGCGGCGTTCAAAACACGACGCGGCCTTTTTGAACCAACGGTAATGTACTTCGGATTGTGCAACTCACCTGCCACATTCCAAAGCTTCATGAATGAAATTTACCGACCAACGATCGCAAAGCACGAGTTACGAGGCACCACCATCAGAGTCTATATGGACGACATTGCATAGCGACAAAGCGCCAACCGCTAGCAATTGAAAACACCAAGAGCGGTCCGCGACGTACTTGCATTGCCCAGAAACATGACCTCTTTTCAAACCAGAGAAATGTGTCTTCAACGCGTCCAGCATTGATTACCTGGGGGTAATCCTTGAAGAGGGGGTAACACGTATGGACCCCGTCAAAATTTCCGGTATACGGGACTGGCCATCCCCGTCATCCGTAAAGGACGTACGCTCATTTCTGGGATTTTGCAATTTTTATCGGCAGTTTATTAGAGGGTTCGCCAACATTGCCAAACCACTGAATGAATTAACACGCAAGGACGAACCATGGCAATGGGGCACAAAACAACAGATGGCCTTCGACGCACTCAAACAACGAATCACCACAGAACCAATCCTCGCGCACGCTGATCAAACACAACAATTTGATCTAGAAGTTGACGCATCCGGATTCGCAGTAGGAGCGGTACTATTACAAAAGAAACCAGACGGGAAGCGACACCCCGTTGGATATTACTCAGCAACACTCAACGCCGCGGAACGCAACTACGACATATACAATCTCGAGTTGCTAGCCATCGTAAAAGCGCTACGACACTGGAGACATCTACTAGCTGGATCGCCATATAAGGTACGGATATTCTCCGACCACCTTAATCTACGATACTGGCGGGATCCCCAGAAAATCAGTCGAAGGATTGCTAGGGAAGTATTGGAGCTAGCGGAATACAACTTCGAGATACACCATGTCAAGGGGACAGCAAACGGAAGAGCAGACGCCCTCTCTCGACGACCTGATTACGACCAAGGGAGAAAGACAACGAAAGCGTCACGGTACTACCAAACAGATTGTTCATACGGAACGCTATCACTAGCCAACAACAAGATGAACAAAAGATACGCAAGTGGGTAGATCCACACAAACTGATTAAAGCCGACGGGCTCTGGTGGTACCAGGGACAACGGCTAGTGGTCACGGGTACAACAAAAGAAATCAGAGAAGTAATTTCCACACACCACGACCCACCTATTTACGGACATCCAGGAATAAATCGAACGACACAACTAATCGAGCGATACTACTGGTGGCCCATGATGAAGCAACACATAGCCGACTACGTTAGGGGATGCGCCGAATGCCAACGATGCAAGGTTAACACACATACCACGAAAGCACCACTACAACCAATATTTCCAAAAGCAGAGGCAACACCGTTCGAAGTGGTAGCACTCGACTTCATCACCAAACTACCCGAATCCCGCGGATATGACTCCATACTCACCGTCACAGATCACGATTGCTCAAAAGCGTCGATATTCATACCATGCAGAGAAGAAATATCAGGGGAAGAAACGGCCGTCCTTTATGCGAAACACGTATTAGCAAGGTTCGGACTACCATCAAAAATCATTAGCGATCGGGATCCTCGGTTCGCGTCAAAATTCACAAGGGAATTATGCCGACTCTTGGGAATTCAACAAAACATATCCACCGCTTATCATCCGCGAACCGATGGACAGTCGGAACGAAGCAACCAATGGTTGGAACAATACCTCCGCTTTTGGGTTAATGAAAGACAAGACAATTGGGCCGACTATCTCGCGTTAGCCGAATTCTCACACAACAATTGGACCAACGAGTCCACACGAGAATTCCATTCAAGTTGCTAATGGATATCACCCTCGTGCAATTGGACAGATAAGGTCTCATCAATACCCCGGGTCGAGGCAAGACTAGAACAATTGAAGGAGATAAGACAACAAGCGCAAGGACAAATGCAGAAGGCGCAACGGTCATGGGTCAAACACCATGACACACCTCAATATCAGATAGGAGACAAGGTTTGGCTAGAAGGACGCCACCTACGAACCAACCAGCCAACCACGAAGCTTGCGCCCAGAAGACATGGGCCATTCATCATCAAACAGGTGATGTCTCCCGTCAATTATCGCCTAGAACTTCCCACGCAGTGGAGCATCCATGATGTCTTTCACATAGATCTCCTTACGCCCTACAAAGAAACGGCAACTCATGGCGTCAATTATCAGCGCCCACCACCAGATTGGTAGACAGCGTGGAAGAATACGAAGTTGAAAAGGTACTAGACTCGAGAAGACGAGGACGAGGGCGCAAACTCCAGTACCTCATCAAATGGAAAGGATACTCCGACTCGGATAACCAGTGGGTCGCGTGGGATGATGTACACGCGGATACAGAGATAAGGAAGTTCAAACGATCGAACCCACAAGCTGAAATTCACATAAAAGCAGGGACGACGACACGAACAATCTCCACTCCAATGGCATACATTCCATTAACACCCTTACCCACATCGATGACCTCCCCTCCGTTAACACTCTCACCACCTACGACACCACCAACAATGTGGACGACCCCTTCTGCTCCGCGGTCGAACGAGTACGATTCGTCGCCGAGCAAGATAACGAGAACGAGAACAACAAGAACAAGACTTGGCTGAGGCTCGCGGGCGATTTCCCACACCCCCAAGCGGACGAGTGGAGGACGATGAGGGAGAAAACCACGCTGATGAGGGAGGTAATGCAATCGTGGCGGCTGGACCAGATAGTGAAGAAGACGGCGAAGGAGAGACGGACGAGGATACGGTTGCTGATGAGGCAAGTATCCTCCAGCCCTCCACCGCTGCACATCCACTACCGCTGTCGATCGTTACGACAGCGACGAGTCATCCGATGACGATACCTACCACGAGACCAGGCGGGTCGCCACGACTCATCAGACGAGACGATCTTACTAGAAGCCAGGGTTGTCTGCACCCGTGCGACAACCCTCCCAAACTACTGTCATGCGCACCCCGGATTCATACCACCACCCATCACAAGAGTTGACGATGAAGCTGCCGAAGAAACCGGTGATGAGGAAGGAGGATCACCGCCGGTTGCTGTCATCTTCGGACCGATGGCGGAAGCAGGGTACGCCGCTCGCGGAATCTTACCCTACAGTAACACACCAATCCCCTCTCCAACTACTACGCGCCGAACGAATGCGACGAGGCGCCCTGTCCGTGCCGTATCGCCTACCCCCACGGGATTCACCCTCAACAACGGGATGAATTGGGTCCCGATGGTTATTGAACACGAGGGGCGACGGATGCCGGCCAGGTACGTTCGGTACGCATGCTCGACAACCCAGAGGTCTTCGGGACTATGGGGCGATACGAGCCCATCTACAGAGGGGATATCCACGCCGAGCCATGTCGGGATATGGGGCCCGCAGCTGAGTACAATCGTGATGAACTGAAGTACTTCCGCGCTGACTTCCGGGGAAAGCGCCAGGTAGACGAAGCTCTCGCCAGGCTAGGGGATATATCCCTACAAGCTGAGGTGAGACGCTACCGCGCGTCCCAGGAAGTCATCGAGGAGTTGGAAGCTGCCATCAAAAGGCTCGAAGACGTGTTCGTTCACGTGGACCGATCAGGCACTCGGCGCGACGACTAGGACGGGCCCGCATTGCAGAGGGTGCGTGATGAGCATGAGACGGACGTAGGACTACAGCGGTGACCAATTGGGTGGTCGAGCGTGGGCGCTCACCCTTGTGAAGGGGGTGATGTAACGTCCCAGGTCATAGCAAGTATCTGACCTAAGCCGATAATCCAGGGGACAAGGCATAACAAGACAATTACGGTATGACTACCTACTGTACGATGATGGATGATGATGATCGCTTGCTTACTGTACGATGACGGAGACTATGGTTGATGACTGATCACTTACTGTACGATGATGAGGGTGACTGATGCTTTGTAAACGACTTACAGATCATAGTAGTATTTGTCGTGTGTTGTACGTTGTGACTAGTAGTAGTGGCGTGTTACTTACCGTTATAAGGAAGCTGTCGACTGTTGTGGTCGACAGCTTGAAGTTCTTGTACACTTCTCACATCGAATCTAGGAAGCTCTCTCTCTCTCTCTCTCTCTCTTCCTTGCCTTGTCAAGGCCGCGTTGCGATCTAAAGAAGCAAGACTCCGCCTTCGCGCGTTGAGACGATACTCTGCCTCTGTGCAAGAGTCAACTAGTTGCTGAGTCACCGCGTTCACCTTACGTTGCCTAAGTCAGGCTCACGTG